>QCXZ01000086.1:5195129-5358858 GCA_025024175.1 Rhyzopertha dominica | reverse complement strand
TATCAAGATTTCCTGTCAATGCTTTAATAAATGTTCCTAAAGGATTTAATAATCCGCGTTTAATTCGTGAAGCTGGAATAATTTGTTCAAGTTTAAGTTCTATTTGAGTGAATAGATTTGATGTTATATTAATAGAATTTTCGTAAGCTCCTTTATATTGATCTGAATATGATGAACGATTTATGCCAATATTCAAAGAGTGAAATGATGATTTTAAGAAAGTATATTCTTCAAGGAAAGGTTCCAAATTTAGGATGTGTACAAAGGACCATTTCGAGTGTTTGACGTAGGCGTCACCAAGTTTTACGGGAAGCATTCCGATGTTACTCTTGATTTCCCGAATTTGAGGTGCAGGGGTCGTTTTGTCTGTCAGTACCGTCGTCAGGTATCTGTAATTTTGAATTTAATTTTGGTCTGAGTTCCTTGACATGAGTAATAAATAATTTATTGTTTGTGGGGTTTAGAATTGAAACTCTATTATGCTCTAAAAGTTCAACAATTTTGAAAGGACCGGCATAACGATTCGAGGACTTGTTCCGAGAACTTCCGTTGTGCCGTGATTATATACCCATGTCGTTAACTTTGAAATTGTGAATTTTGGGTTCATGTACTTCATTTCTTGTTTGTTTTCGTTGCCTGTTCATTTATGTGTTACTTGTTCATAAAGAGATTTACTTTGTCCGCATGAGAATTTACGTAGTCTGTATGTAAAATTTCGATTATGTCAGAAATGGAAGGGTCGTCTCAATTCGTGTGGCCATAGACCAAGTTCGAAAGGTGTATAACCAGTAGTTGAATGAATCGTTATTATTGTAAGCTATTGTTACATATGGTACTAAATCGTTTCGGTTAGGATACTGTTCTTTTAATAACCTGTAATGTTCTAACATTGTGGAATTGAAATTTGTTTCACAGGTGCATTACCATCATGATGATTCGGTGTGGTAAAGTGCCACTTTGATTTGTGTGAATTTAGCAGATTTTTAAAAGTTTCTGATTTAGAAAAATAAGATGCGTTTATCGGTGACAATTTGTTCAGGAATTCCGTATGCAGAGAAAAATTTAATAAATGCGTCACATATGTTAGTCGAATTTTCGGCGACAATTTCGTATGCTTGAGCGAATTTTGAAAAACTTGTCTATGAATGTTAAATATTTGCGTTTGCTTAGTTGAAATAACGTCGGCCATGAACAATTTGGGAATGGCCTGGAAGGAGTTTCCGTTAAAACTTGTGGTGTATCTACTGAGATTCTAGAATACTTTGCTCTTTGACAAATTTCACCACGCGTTTATGAATTCATTGATGTCCTGTTTCATTTGCACCAATAATAATTTCTTTGTATCCTTTCTAAGGTTTCTGAAATACCTCGGTGATTGGTCTTTGACTCGTGATAGTTTTGGGATAATTAAAAGTTTTCGTTCTTTTATCGTACAGGGTGTTAACTAATTTAGAACAAGATATTATTTTTGTAATTTTGGGGTCAAAATCTTTGGTGTACACTTCATTAAAAGTGTTATACAAATCTTTCGTCCCTGAAGTACATGTATGCAGTTTTCCCTGGAATGATTCTTTCAAGTAACAGTTTTTTTAATAAGTACTCTATTAAAAGTCGGAATTGATATGTCGATAATTTTGTGTGTCCCGTCTTGTCGTTCTGTCAGAGTTATAGTCTGAAGAGGGTTGTGACTTATGCGTAGTTGATATGGTTTATTGTTAACATTTCGTCTAATATTGGTATTGGGTCGCGAGATGTAAAATTGTTCGAGGAATGCACAGTGTGACTTTTAATGGGCGGTCGGATTTGTATGTTCGAAATTATATTGATTCTCCTAGATTGATTGCTTGGGTTTTTTCTTACTGGGATTCCAAATTTCTTCAACCTTTATGTTGGGATCAATTTCGCATCAATTAAAATTTCACTTAAAATTTCGTCCAATTCATTATCGCTCATAWATTTTGAAATGTCTGAGTTTATGTCTCCTGGCTGATTAATGACTGAATCTMTTTCTAATGCGTTCAATTTTGCATCTGTTACTGTTTTATCGGTATAATTACATACTAGGATTTTAATGCCTGAATTTGAAAATATGTGATTTAAAATTGATCTTACTTTTGACCAGCTAAGTTTATCTAAGCCACATCCTGGTTTCGGTATTGCTAATTTCGTAATTTTATCGTTTTTCAGGGATCGTTTCAAGTCGACCAATGCTTTAAATAAGTCTGAATACAAAGGTTTGTCGAAATACTTATTTTTAGTTATCAGATAATACAAATTTCGGTTTTCAGTTTTCAGTGATGCTACTTCTCCGAGATTTTTGTTTTGTGAAATGAGTTCGTCTATTCCTCCAAATTTATTTTTGATTCTTAGAGCTAAGCCAGCATTCATGAAAAAGTCTTTCGATACGCAATGGGCTAAGGCATAATCACACGGTAGTGAAAGAATATCCTTGTTTACCTCTGTATAACACGGACAACTATCAAATTTTGTGGATTTCAAAAAGTCGTTGTAATTTAGATCTTCAGGAACTGTTATTCTGCTTAACGCATCAGCATTAGCGTTTAGCTTTCCTTTTTTGTAAATGATTTCATAATCATATTCTTCCAACCTAAGTCTCCACCTGACTAATTTAGAATTTGGCTCCTTTAACGAAAATAGCCACACAAGCGGTCTGTGATCGGTGTAAATTTTGAAGTGCCTACCAAATAAATAAGGCCTGAAATGTTTTACTGCCCATACTATGGCCAGTAATTCCTTTTCAATAGTAGAATAACGAGTTTCTGACTGATTTAGCGTTCGAGAAGCATAAGCAATAGGTCTATCCTGAGGGGGTGAACCTTGAGACAATACTGCTCCAATAGCGTAATTAGAGGCGTCAGTAGTTAATATAAATTCTTTGCTGAAATTTGGATATTGGAGAATTGGATCGTTACATAATAATTTTTTACAGGTTTCAAAGCAATTTAGAAATTCCGGAGTGTGTTCTATCTTTGCATCTTTTTTTAGACAACTTGTAAGTGGTTTGGTTACCTTTGCAAAATTTTTAATAAAGCGGCGATAATACCCGAGAAGGCCTAGGAATGATTTTATATCACGAGATGTTTTTGGAACAGGAAATTTTTTTATGATTTCGATTTTATCTGGGTTCGGACGTACACCATCTTTACCAATAATATGACCTAAGTATGGAACAGAGTGACACAAAAATTCGGATTTGTCAAGTTGAATTTTTAGATTTGCCTTTCTTAAACGAGTAAATACGTCTCTTAACCTTTGAATGTGTTCCTGTAATGACGTGGAAAATACTATGATATCGTCCAAGTATACAAGGCATTTTTCATTTTGTATTCCTCTTAAGATGTTGTCCATGACGCGCTGAAATGTCGCAGGCGCATTTCTAAGGCCAAATGGCATTCTCAAAAATTCGTATTTTGCGTTGTTAACAGAAAAAGAAGTTTTTGGGACATCTTGGGGATCTACCTCTATTTGATGAAAACCGGATGTGAGATCAAGTGTCGTGAAATAATTACAGTTTCCTAGTTTGTCTAAAATTTCAGTAATATTTGGTATTGGATATTTGTCGTTAATTGTTCTTTCGTTTAGCTTTCTGTAATCAATGACTACGCGCCATTTTTGTTTCCCGGATGCATCTTTCTTCTTCGGTACTATCCAAACTGGAGAATTCCACGGAGAGTTTGACGGTTGTATAATTCTTTGTTTTAGCATTTTATCGATTTGGTCTTGTATTTCGCCTTTATGAATTTCTGGAAAGCGATACGATTTTGTGGATATCGGGGTATCGTCTTTCAATTTAATTGAATGTTTAATCTGATTCGTAAATGAGAGTGGCAACTGATCACAATATAGGATGTCTCTAAATTCATAACAAAGTTTACGAATAGCCTCGTATTCCTCTTGATTTAGGTGCGATAGTCGCAAATTTTTTAAATTCTGTTTCATAAATTTATCAATTAAATCGTGGTCGTCATAAAAGTTTTTTTCGATAAAATTTTGTTCTGTTTGCTCAGTTTCAACGTATGGTTCCAAAATAAAAGGTGTTTCAATGTTTAGCGTTAATTGTTCTTCGCTTTTATTTAATATTGTAACAATAGCGAAATTATTTTTGACGGTAACAAGACATTGTGGTATTTCTACATTTTTACCAATTTTTGTGTAAGGAAGTATTCCTTCTTTAGTTGGGCATTGAACCGGAATTTTGATGACCTGTTCTGATCGTGGTGCCAAGGTTTGTACCATAGGTAAATAATGAAATTTAACGTTCTTTAACGGCTTCGTTTGGTCAGAATTTTCGTTTTCCAAAAGTAATTTTATAGACTTATTTTTAGGTAATTTTAGTAATTTGTGTTCACAATCTATCTGGGCATGAACTTGGCTTAATAAGTCAAAACCTATTAGTCCATCATATTTAGGCGAGAAATTAAAAAGATAAAATTTGAAATTTTTACTTGAGGGGAAATTTTGCAATTTTGGCAGATTAACGACGGAATCATGGTAAGTTGTACCATGCGAGGTTGAAACAGAGAAATATTCGTTCGCAATGAATTGTGGAAATAATTTTTGCGCTAAATTTGGTGACATGAAGCTACGTGTAGAACCTGTGTCGACTAGAAATTTAGCATTTAGGTCTGGCATATAAATATGGGGCAAATTTTTTATATTAAAGCTATTGAATTCTAAGTTTTGTTGTCGTCTTGGTCGGTCAGATAAAAATTTGATTGATCATCTTCAGGTACAAAGTTTTGTGGGTCTTCGTCGATGGTTTCGTCTGTCATTTGTTCGAATAATTCGACTTGTTCGTCTTGGGGTTCATCAATCTCCTGATCTGCATGATTTAATTCCTCTGCTACCCAATTAGGCCTAGCAGTTGGCGTGAAATAATTTTGTTGTCTTGGAAAGTGAGAGAAATTTCGTTTTGTTGATTTAATCGAAGATACACTCATTGGTGTCGGTCTGTACTGATTGGGATTGGCTCTTACGCTTTGATTATTATTTGGGGTTTGAGTTGGCTTTGGTTTGCCAAACACTTGGGCATTTGTGAAGAATTTTTGCGGTTTATAGACCGGCTGGATATTAATCGGGTTCCGGGGAAACGGAACGGGCTGTGAAGTAGACGGCTGTGCATGATAATTTTGAGAAAAACTTTGTGCTTGACTGTATTGTTGCGGCATTGGTTGTAATGGTGGTCTGAATAAATAATTACCTGGGGTAACCTTTCGTATCGGATTCGATCTTTGAGCAACATTAAGCGAGTTTGAGATATTCTGAGAATATTTAAAATTTTCTTCTTCTATAACAATAGCTAATGCGTCTTCAATTGATTTTGGATCCTTCATTCTTACCATCATCTGTATCTGACTCGGAATGTGTCTAATGAAAGTTTTTAAAGCGAGATCATCATATGTTTTATTCATTATGATTTTTTCCGGTGCGCTAAATGGTGACAAATTCACTTTTGCTCTAATTAGCTCGCGTGTGTCTTGACATCTCTGACCAAAGTTAAACGTTGTTTCGTTTTTGAATGGTTTCAAAACTAATAAATCTTGAATAAGACACTCAACACTTCGTTGGTCCGCGAATGTACTAATTAATGTGCGTTTTAACACTTCCCATGTTTCAATTTCGGTGCGATTACCAACCAATAATAACGCTCGGTCTCTTAATTTACCTAATACGGCATTAAAAAGTGTGTCATTAATTGGATCGGCAGGATTGTCCCTGTTCGCGTATTTTCTGAAAAGTCGTTCACTCGAGTTTAAAAATATGTTTAACGTGTGGGCACTCCCATCGTAAACATTAATGCTATCTAGATCTAATTTTAAAAGAGTGACGTTCACTTCTCTATTAGCCATTGTAGTATTTGAATCTATTGATTCTGAACAATTTTGACTGTCGAATTTTAAAATTTGATTCAGTAGGACAGTAATGTCCTCGACAGACATACAATTATATTGAAATATATAAAGGAAATAAATGTAAGGTACTCACAGGATTATTATTATATTCTTCATCTGTGGTACTAATTCCGATGCTCTTGGCGTTGGATGGTCCCTATGACCTGGTTTGCGTCTGAAGTCTGGTGGTCCGTATTCAGCGGTGGCACCTGGGGGATCTTCTAGACGAAGGTTTTTCCGATGCTCTCAGCGTTGGATGGTCCCGATGACCTGGTTTAACGTCTAAAGCCTGGTGGTCCGTATTCAGCGGTGGCACCTGGGGGATCTTCTAGACGGAGTTCGTTGTTTTTCTTGGTTCGCGTAAGATAAACGGGTAAACGGTAAAAACCGACGATTCCGTATACTGCGGCGATATCTCCGTTATCCTACTGACTGCGCCAGTAATGTTATTGGTTATTGCCAATAAGTTTTTAAAAACAATTTATTTTATCCAAAATACAAACGGTTAATATTTGAATACAAGTATCGTTATACCAAGCTATGAAACTACGACCGAACTAACTCTACTAGCCTTAAGTGCTATTTATTACTTTTCCTTATCGGAATAAATGTCTACTCAGCTTTCGCTCTAAGTCGCACATCTACAGAGCGCGCCGTGGCCTCGGTCCTGATACGGGAGAGGCCGATGTCCCTGGGGTGTTCATATGGAAGGACATAACTCACGCGTTTAAAAATTTTTCAACAGACAAAAAAATGCCATTTATGCAAGCTCATGCAGATGACCTGGTTATAATAACCGAAATTGAGAAAGACTTGATAGACTTTCTAGACAACGAAGAGAGTAGTTTATCAAAAAGCGAGCTAACCTTAAACTACAGCAAAACCACAGAGTAGAGTGAAAAAACTGGTAATAACAGATATGTAGGTATCGAAATAGTGAGCCAAATACAGCAATGACAAACAAAACGAAATAACTGAACACTTACATAAACAGCAAACTCAACCGCAAAGAATAGTCAAAGGAAATAAAACATTTATCACTAGTTATTCTTAGTGTATTTATTTGTAGGTTCTGGCTCCTGTTTTTATTAAATTAAAGACACTTTTTTCTATAAATATGACTGTAACGGAATTTAGGACAGAAAAGTGCGAAAAGACGTTGGTTCATCGAAGATTTTCAAAGATGGTCAGGCAAATTTTATAGGACGTAATGATTTATGAGGCATGCAAAAATAATTCTGTATGACAATTGAAGAATTACACAAGAAAATTAAAGTTAAGCTTAAGGGTTTACGTATTTTCTCTTTAAGAAAAATGTTGTTTCATTATAAAAAATTAATAAACGTATGCTATCTAACGAGACTACATTGTGCCTTTCAAAAATCTATTTCAAGCGAATTTACATTTCGACCCACGTGCTTGATTGTTTCAGAGTTCACTTAAAGTTATGAAATTCTTCAAAGCTTCCAGCTAGCGAAAATTTCGATCGCATGTATAGATCATGTACAAAGCATCGCTTACAGTGATGTGTTCCTTCKCCAGTCCACGCCGTCACTAACACTCAAAAGTCAATAATTTCGAAAACGAATCTTGAAAAACACCCCGTATTCACCGGCACATCATCACGCACAACTATCATCGGCGATACTAATTCAATAAACGACGCATTAAAAGCTACTTCACCCGGCCCGCAAATGGACTGGTCCTTTTTTTGCCCTATAATTGGTCACGTACGCCAGGATACGCCGCAAAAAAAGTGCTCGCAAGAACGTAAACACTAGGAGTATTTTATTTAGCTGAGAAAATTTAATAGAGGCCCGTTTTGGGTTTAAATTTTTGGAGACATGGTTTGTAAAGATTCCTGTTTTATCTTTTTGATCGATTAGTGCATACGTGGGTGATCCAAAAAGTCGCAGTGTAATGAAAAGTATAAAGCTTCATTTTTTTCATCAATTCTACATTCGGTTGAAGCATTCTTTTACTGTAGACTATTTTACGATCTAAATAGTTAGTACGTGACTTAGCCGTTCTTTTATACATAGAAATAGCTGAATTCAAGCAAAAGATGCAAAAAAACATACCAATTTGGATAACTTTTTAGGGGCAAAGTTGGGACAACGCGTAGGGTATAATATCCTTTTTGACTATGTGCCTACCTAACTAGGAAACTATTGATTAATTATTTTTTGCAGCTATTGACAATGCACTGAACCATCATCCAGGGACTAAGGTCCTAATGTATCATATTTCATGGCATACTGACGCATTGATTTTTGTATGTATACCATGTGTGTACTATGTACATACATATGTATTAACAATCGAATGCGGATTTTAGACTTAGGCGTAGAGAGTAATTTATCAAAAAGCGAGCTAACCTTAAACTACAGCAAAACAACCGAGTAGAGTGAAAAAACTGTTAATAACAGATATGTAGATATCGAAATAGAAAGCCAAATACAGCAATGACAAACAAAACGAAATATCTGAAAACTTACATAAACAGCAAACTCAACCGCAAAGAATAGTCAAAGGAAATAAAACATTTATCACTAGTTATTCTTAGTGTATTTATTTGTAGGTTTTGGCTCCTGTTTTTATTAAATTAAAGACACTTTTTTCTATAAATATGACGTTTCGACCTATAGTTTAGGTCTTTATCGAATATATTTATTTTATAGATTGACAAACTAGTATGAAATTAATATAACATTTACAATTTTGATATTATTATAAAATGTACCTTTGAATTTGTTATTTTGCTATTATTGTGTATATAGGTGGATGGTAAATCTGATGGTGAGAGTGTGTGTTTAAATGACAGTGTTGTATGTATTACTTAGTCCTTGTATGTCGGTCCTGTCCTTTACACACGTGTTTAGGTTTTTTTTGTATATGTATCATTTCCAAAAATTGTCTTTTACGTTTATGTTGTTCTGTAGTAATAATTTTGATATTATCAAAGTGAAAAGTGTGGTCAGTTTGTTCTTGATGTTTTTTTAAAGCTGTGTACTTGTTATTATTTTTATGTTGTTGTAGTCTATTTTTTAAGTATTGTCCTGTTTGTCTTATATATTGTTTGTTACATTGTTTACATTTTATATTGTATATTGTGTGTGTTTTTGTTTTCAACGCTGTGTAGAATTGTTTAATCGTGTTAATTGGTTTATCTGTAATTTGGAAATTATGTGGTTTTAGTAGGTTTTTTATTTTTTGAGTAAGGGGTGGTATATATGGTAATGTTAAGTATGTTATGTTTGTGTTTTTTTCTTGTTTTTTGTATTGAATATTATTGTATAGTTTTTCTGTTTGTTGTTTTATAGAGTGACGTATTAATTTAGTTGGGTAGATGTTATTCTTTAGTATTTTATTAATAGTGTGTAAAGTTTCAGTTCTAAGTTCTGGACTAGTTAATTTTATTATTCATTGTATAGTGTTGTTTAGGATAGCTATTTTTTGTCCACAGGGGTGGTTAGGGTGGTAATTTAGTAGTCTTCCTGATGCAGTTGGTTTTGAATACCATTTTGTGAGAATTTTGTTATCCTTTTTAATTAATGTAAGGTCTAGATAGTTAATTGTGTTTTTCTTCTCTGTCTGTAATTTTGGATGATAACTATTGAACACATTTAAAATTCCATTTACTTTGTCTTTTGGTATTATTAAGAATAGATCATATACATATCTTGTATATAGTTTTATATAATTTATTTTGTTTGTTATTGTTATTTCTAAATCTTTCATTATTAATTGTGCTATATGGCTTGAGATGGGTGATCTCATTGCTACTCCATCTATTTGTTTATTAAAGTTGTTCTTAAATTGGAAATAATTTGAAAATAATATAAAATTTAATGCTTTTATAAATTCTTTTTTTGGGATATTTGTATATATTTCTAGTTCTTGCCAATTTTTTGCGATAACGGGTTCTATTAATATTATTGGTATATTAGTATAGAGAGAAATTACATCTAAAGAAATCATTATGTGGTTATTTGGAATACATATGTTTGTTGGGTATTGTATTAGTTTGTTCTGTCGGGAGGTGTTGTATTTGGTTTTCTACGTTAGCTATAATGTTGTGTATTGGAATTTGATATGTTTGTGTAATAGGGATTTATGTTTATGTCCTAGTGATAGTGTTTGTATAATGTCACAAGGGATCATTGTGTTCGATATGTTTTTGATCCATTTACTAGTATCATTATTTTTTGTTTTTATGTTATTAAAGTGCTTTTGTAGTCCGTATTTTTGGGTTTTGAAGAACGTGTCTAGAGATTTATTGTAGTTTGAAGGATGTTTGTTATGTAATTTAGTTCATTTGTGTTGTTTTTTAATTGGAAGATGGTGTCTCTTATTAGTAAATTGATTATAGTATTGACGAATTTGTTTGTATAGCGTTGGAATTTTACTCTTAGGTACTTACAATTAAAAAATTAAATTAAAATTAGGGCATCGCACCCTGCTAGGGAAGGCATCTCTCCTATATAGTAGGGGTGAGATGACCAAATACATACATTAAAGTGTTATTTTTTTCGACAGAATGTTGTTTTATTTTGACAAAGTTTATGTACTGATATATTCTATAATAAATATATGCTGCTTTTATTTTTTGAGATTTCAATGTTTTTAGACGGATAGCTAGAAACATTTGAGAAAAAGTGAGGCGTTGGTACTTTACTTACCTATCTATTTGATGGATGATTCAAGATAGTTAAACGAGGAAATAAGGAAACATAGCACCTTATTACTGTTTAAAATACTTTATAGCCACTTTACTTAATAAAGTATTATACTACTTTTTCAGGCACGCGTATTTTTTGCATTGTAGAATGACCCGTTCACCTCTTTCTAACTGTTGACCTACGCTCACTTAACCAAGTTAAAAGTTCTTCAGCAATTGGGTATTATCACTTATTTTGAAAATTACGTAAAATGAATCTTGAAGTGCATATATATTGTATGCCATGTTAAAACCACAAAAAAATATTTGTAGGTAGAGAATTTCAGGTCTAAAATTCGAATCTTAGGAGTCGCCGCCAAAACGTTTCTATCCAAGGTTATTTAACTCGTGACGTCAAGTGTCTTGTAAACATTACCGAGGAACGTGCTGTTTAATGGTGTAGTATCAGTCTGGTATTGGAAAAGCTTTTGTGTGGTGTTTATTGAAAGGATGGTGTAAGAAGTCGCACCAAAAAGTGCTGTTTTGTACATGGCTGTAAGAGTACTTCAGTCAGTACCGCTAACGAAATTTAATCTTAATGTAAGTTTTATTATTCTTTATAGGGTTATAAGTGTTTACCATTCAGTTTCCATTTTGTTATAGCTTGAAGAGGATATGAAAAATTATATGCGTTTTAAGTTGATAGAGGCAAATGTTATAATAGGGAAAGACGTTATTTCCCATATATTCGACTGCTAGCCAGACCGGAAACGAGCCGCAAAAGCCCTGAAAATAAATGGCAATTTATATTTATTCTGACCTCTAAAATAAATGTCAAGTTTAGGGTAGATTTTTGATTCTTACATTTTTATGTTTACAAATAGCATGTTTCCAACAAGCCATTGTGATCAAATTTTCAATGCTAATTTGATAAAAAGTTCGCTTATGCTGTTGCTTTTACGTTCCTCATCTCCGCCGCGTTGAACCGCTCGTCGCTGTTCACAAATTCCATAACACTGAACATACCTTCACAACTCATAAGTACTTCACTTTTACTTGGCGTATTTTTTAATTCACTTCTCACAAATTGAACGCAAACAAAGTGAAAAATTGACGTGCTGAGGCTGACGCGTGATGCGCTGACCTCTGATGTAAACAAGCGGCCATTTACAAGACACCTGACGTCACGGCCAATATGTTTACGTTTTGGCGGTCCCTTTAAATATTCACATTTTTTACATTACAAATACACCTTATGATCCATTTTTTTGAATTTATAAGCTGTCACAGCTGTTTTGTGAATTAGACGCTACCTATTAGTATGTAATTTAATAAAATATAAATACATGGCAAATACCCAATTGCAAATGCTGTTTGTGCAATGCCGTTCACTTTGGGACGCGGGCGGGACCGTATGCAGATGTGTAAAAGGTGTTGCGAAATTTTTTCACGGCCAATAAATTCCGTAATGAAATTTATTCGTCCCTGCACTAGTAATGTTATTGGTTATTGCCAATAAGTTTTTAAAAACAATTTATTTTATCCAAAATACAAACGGTTAATATTTGAATACAAGTATCGTTATACCAAGCTATGAAACTACGACCGAACTAACTCTACAAGCCTTAGGTGCTATTTATTATTTTTCCTTATCGGAATAAATGTCTACTCAGCTTTCGCTGTCGCACATCTACAGAGCGCGCCGTGGCCTCGGTCCTGATACGGGAGAGGCCGATGTCCCTGGGGTGTTCATATGGAAGGACATAACTCCTCCCTCCTTAGAAGGGAAACTACCCTTGGTAGTTGAGCGTTTGTTCTTTGTCCTTGACTATGGTCGTTGGGGTACGATGGCACGGCTTTGCGGGCTGAGTTGCTGAAACCGTTCTTCGTTTTGCAGCCCAATAGGTTTTAAGTTTTAGGCACTTAAATCCCATAAAAATGATTGCACTTCCCACCAGGATGTACACCAGGATATTTACCGCACTGTGAACACTGGCATTTGGTAATTTGACGAAATGTTTTTCGACGGTGTCACGGGTGGTTTGCAGTTTCCTTTCCAAACCTCGTACGTAGCCGGTGTTGATTTCTTCTAGGTGTAGTGGTTGGATTTGATGGACGTTGTCCTCGTGAGGGACGTCGATGTGTACCAGCTGGGGTAGCTGTATTTTCTTTCTTCTAAACGATATCCTGTTGTGGGTTTCCAATACGTTGTTTTCTATGGTTAGGCTGCACTGGTCTAATGTCTCAATGACATACGTTCCACGTAGAGGGATGTCTTCGTGGACGGTCCCGCAGGTTTGCTGAGCCACTGTCAATTTGGGTGCGTGGAGGATCCATGCAGATTCCTTAATTTGCTCAATAATTGGACCTTTTATTGTCACGGGCATGTATTGGCAATGCGTTGGTTTTTCCACGAATTTCGTTAATTGTATTTCACAGGGTACTCGATCGGTCCATGAACTTTCTTTTGACGGTGAACATATATAGCCTGAATCTTGAATTTCTTTACAACTTGGCGAGGTGATGAAGTGGTTTGAGTTTTCCAGGAAGTAATGGACTGAAGGAATCAGGATAAGATTTCGCGTATTTGGAATGGGATATATTTCAAAATAGTTATAAGTCTGACATTTTACTGTAGCAAGTTCCAGAATGAATGTTATTTGTCTCGATTTAACATATGCTTTTACGACTAATAATTTTTCAATGGCAATTAGGTTGTCGGCATTTACATCGAAAGGAAAGCAATATGGCTTAATGAGATTTGTTACATTTTGTATTTCTTTCAAAAGAATATTTGAGCTTGTTATCGCGCCATGAAATGTTTGCGATCTAGAGAAAGATATAGCGGTTTCTATATTGTTAAGTATATCCATCATTATTTGCAAAGTTAGGGAGAATTGAGAAATTACTGTATGTGTTAAGAAGTAGTTATACAGATTTACGTTGTGAATTTCGGATTTGTGAAAGGCTGCCTCTATTTGCATGATTTTGGATTCTAATTGAATTTGGTTTTTCTTTAGTGATTCTATGTTTGCCTGAAAATTAGAAWTAGCGTCGTTCATGATAGATATTTGATTGGTAATTGCATTTTTCAGATAATTTTGATTATTTCGCAAAGTGTTGATTGCACTATCGTATTTCTGTGCGTCTTCGTTATCAAGATTTCCTGTCAATGCTTTAATAAATGTTCCTAAAGGATTTAGTAATCCGCGTTTAATTCGTGAAGKTGGAATAATTTGTTCAAGTTTAAGTTCTATTTGAGWGAATAGATTTGATGTTATGTTAATAGAATTTTCGTAAGCTCCTTTATATTGATCTGAATATGATGAACGATTTATGCCAATATTCAAKGAGTGAAATGATGATTTTAAGAAAGTATATTCTTCAAGGAAAGGTTCCAAATTTAGGATGTGTACAAAGGACCATTTCGAGTGTTTGACGTAGGCGTCACCAAGTTTTACGGGAAGCATTCCGATGTTACTCTTGATTTCCCGAATTTGAGGTGCAGGGGTCGTTTTGTCTGTCAGTACCGTCGTCAGGTATCTGTAATTTTGAATTTAATTTTGGTCTGAGTTCCTTGACATGAGTAATAAATAATTTATTGTTTGTGGGGTTTAGAATTGAAACTCTATTATGCTCTAAAAGTTCAACAATTTTGAAAGGACCGGCATAACGATTCGAGGACTTGTTCCGAGAACTTCCGTGTGCCGTGATATATACCATGTCGTTAACTTTGAAATTGTGAATTTTGGGTTCATGTACTTCATTTCTTGTTTGTTTTCGTTCCTGTTCTTTATGTGTTACTTGTTCATAAAGAGATTTTACTTTGTCCGCATGAGAATTTACGTAGTCTGTATAAAAATTTCGATTTGTCAGAATGGAAGGGTCTCTCAAATTCGTGTGGCCATAGACCAATTCGAAAGGTGTATAACCAGTAGTTGAATGAATCGTATTATTGTAAGCTATTGTTACATATGGTACTAAATCTGTTTCGTTAGGATACTGTTCTTTTAATAACCTGTAATGTTCTAACATTGTGGAATGAAATTTGTTCACAGGTGCATTACCATCATGATGATTCGGTGTGGTAAAGTGCACTTTGATTTTGTGTGAATTTAGCAGATTTTTAAAAGTTTCTGATTTAGAAAAATAAGATGCGTTATCGGTGACAATTTGTTCAGGAATTCCGTATGCAGAGAAAAATTTAATAAATGCGTCACATATGTTAGTCGAATTTTCGGCGACAATTTCGTATGCTTGAGCGAATTTTGAAAACTTGTCTATGAATGTTAAATATTTGCGTTTGCTTAGTTGAAATACGTCGGCATGAACAATTTGGAATGGCCTGGAAGGAGTTTCCGTTAAAACTTGTGGTGTATCTACTGAGATTCTAGAATACTTTGCTCTTTGACAAATTTCACACGCGTTTATGAATTCATTGATGTCCTGTTTCATTTTGCACCAATAATAATTTCTTTGTATCCTTTCTAAGGTTTCTGAAATACCTCGGTGYTTGGTCTTTGACTCGTGATAGTTTTGGATAATTAAAAGTTTTTCGTCTTTATCGTACAGGGTGTTAACTAATTTAGAACAAGATATTATTTTTGTAATTTTGGGGTCAAAATCTTTGGTGTACACTTCATTAAAAGTGTTATACAAATCTTTCGTCCTGAAGTACATGTATGCAGTTTTCCCTGGAATGATTCTTTCAAGTAACAGTTTTTTAATAAGTACTCTATTAAAAGTCGGAATTGATATGTCGATAATTTTGTGTGTCCCGTCTTGTCGTTCTGTCAGAGTTATAGTCTGAAGAGGGTTGTGACTTATGCGTAGTTGATATGGTTTATTGTTAACAATTTCGTCTAATATTGGTATTGGGTCGCGAGATGTAAAATTGTTCGAGGAATGCACAGTGTGACTTTTAATGGGCGGTCGGATTTGTATGTTCGAAATTATATTGATTCTCCTAGATTGATTGCTTGGGTTTTTTCTTACTGGGGATTCCAAAATTTCTTCAACCTTTATGTTGGGATCAATTTCGCCATCAATTAAAATTTCACTTAAAATTTCGTCCAATTCATTATCGCTCATAAATTTTGAAATGTCTGAGTTTATGTCTCCTGGCTGATTAATGACTGAATCTGTTTCTAATGCGTTCAATTTTGCATCTGTTACTGTTTTATCGGTATAATTACATACTAGGATTTTAATGCCTGAATTTGAAAATATGTGATTTAAAATTGATCTTACTTTTGACCAGCTAAGTTTATCTAAGCCACATCCTGGTTTCGGTATTGCTAATTTCGTAATTTTATCGTTTTTCAGGGATCGTTTCAAATCGACCAATGCTTTAAATAAGTCTGAATACAAAGGTTTGTCGAAATACTTATTTTTAGTTATCAGATAATACAAATTTCGGTTTTCAGTTTTCAGTGATGCTACTTCTCCGAGATTTTTGTTTTGTGAAATGAGTTCGTCTATTCCTCCAAATTTATTTTGATTCTTAGAGCTAAGCCAGCATTCATGAAAAAGTCTTTCGATACGCAATGGGCTAAGGCATAATCACACGGTAGTGAAAGAATATCCTTGTTTACCTCTGTATAACACGGACAACTATCAAATTTTGTGGATTTCAAAAAGTCGTTGTAATTTAGATCTTCAGGAACTGTTATTCTGCTTAACGCATCAGCATTAGCGTTTAGCTTTCCTTTTTTGTAAATGATTTCATAATCATATTCTTCCAACCTAAGTCTCCACCTGACTAATTTAGAATTTGGCTCCTTTAACGAAAATAGCCACACAAGCGGTCTGTGATCGGTGTAAATTTTGAAGTGCCTACCAAATAAATAAGGCCTGAAATGTTTTACTGCCCATACTATGGCCAGTAATTCCTTTTCAATAGTAGAATAACGAGTTTCTGACTGATTTAGCGTTCGAGAAGCATAAGCAATAGGTCTATCCTGAGGGGGTGAACCTTGAGACAATACTGCTCCAATAGCGTAATTAGAGGCGTCAGTAGTTAATATAAATTCTTTGCTGAAATTTGGATATTGGAGAATTGGATCGTTACATAATAATTTTTTACAGGTTTCAAAGCAATTTAGAAATTCCGGAGTGTGTTCTATCTTTGCATCTTTTTTTTAGACAACTTGTAAGTGGTTTGGTTACCTTTGCAAAATTTTTAATAAAGCGGCGATAATACCCGAGAAGGCCTAGGAATGATTTTATATCACGAGATGTTTTTGGCACAGGAAATTTTTTTATGATTTCGATTTTATCTGGGTTCGGACGTACACCATCTTTACCAATAATATGACCTAAGTATGGAACAGAGTGACACAAAAATTCGGATTTGTCAAGTTGAATTTTTAGATTTGCCTTTCTTAAACGAGTAAATACGTCTCTTAACCTTTGAATGTGTTCCTGTAATGACGTGGAAAATACTATGATATCGTCCAAGTATACAAGGCATTTTTCATTTTGTATTCCTCTCAAGATGTTGTCCATGACGCGCTGAAATGTCGCAGGCGCATTTCTAAGGCCAAATGGCATTCTCAAAAATTCGTATTTTGCGTTGTTAACAGAAAAAGAAGTTTTTTGGGACATCTTGGGGATCTACCTCTATTTGATGAAAACCGGATGTGAGATCAAGTGTCGTGAAATAATTACAGTTTCCTAGTTTGTCTAAAATTTCAGTAATATTTGGTATTGGATATTTGTCGTTAATTGTTCTTTCGTTTAGCTTTCTGTAATCAATGACTACGCGCCATTTTTGTTTCCCGGATGCATCTTTCTTCTTCGGTACTATCCAAACTGGAGAATTCCACGGAGAGTTTGACGGTTGTATAATTCTTTGTTTTAGCATTTTATCGATTTGGTCTTGTATTTCGCCTTTATGAATTTCTGGAAAGCGATACGATTTTGTGGATATCGGGGTATCGTCTTTCAATTTAATTGAATGTTTAATCTGATTCGTAAATGAGAGTGGCAACTGATCACAATATAGGATGTCTCTAAATTCATAACAAAGTTTACGAATAGCCTCGTATTCCTCTTGATTTAGGTGCGATAGTCGCAAATTTTTTTAAATTCTGTTTCATAAATTTATCAATTAAATCGTGGTCGTCATAAAAGTTTTTTTCGATAAAATTTTGTTCTGTTTGCTCAGTTTCAATGTATGGTTCCAAAATAAAAGGTGTTTCAATGTTTAGCGTTAATTGTTCTTCGCTTTTATTTAATATTGTAACAATAGCGAAATTATTTTTGACGGTAACAAGACATTGTGGTATTTCTACATTTTTACCAATTTTTGTGTAAGGAAGTATTCCTTCTTTAGTTGGGGCATTGAACCGGAATTTGATGACCTGTTCTGATCGTGGTGCCAAGGTTTGTACCATAGGTAAATAATGAAATTTAACGTTCTTTAACGGCTTCGTTTGGTCAGAATTTTCGTTTTCCAAAAGTAATTTTATAGACTTATTTTTAGGTAATTTTAGTAATTTGTGTTCACAATCTATCTGGGCATGAACTTGGCTTAATAAGTCAAAACCTATTAGTCCATCATATTTAGGCGAGAAATTAAAAAGATAAAATTTGAAATTTTTACTTGAGGGGAAATTTTGCAATTTTGGCAGATTAACGACGGAATTATGGTAAGTTGTACCATGCGAGGTTGAAACAGAGAAATATTCGTTCGCAATGAATTGTGGGAAATAATTTTTGCGCTAAATTTGGTGACATGAAGCTACGTGTAGAACCTGTGTCGACTAGAAATTTAGCATTTAGGTCTGGCATATAAATATGGGGCAAATTTTTATATTAAAGCTATTGAATTCTAAGTTTTGTTGTCGTCTTGGTCGGTCAGATAAAAATTTGATTGATCATCTTCAGGTACAAAGTTTTGTGGGTCTTCGTCGATGGTTTCGTCTGTCATTTGTTCGAATAATTCGACTTGTTCGTCTTGGAGTTCATCAATCTCCTGATCTGCATGATTTAATTCCTCTGCTACCCAATTAGGCCTAGCAGTTGGCGTGAAATAATTTTGTTGTCTTGGAAAGTGAGAGAAATTTCGTTTTGTTGATTTAATCGAAGATACACTCATCGGTGTCGGTCTGTACTGATTGGGATTGGCTCTTACGCTTTGATTATTATTTGGGGTTTGAGTTGGCTTTGGTTTGCCAAACACTTGGGCATTTGTGAAGAATTTTTGCGGTTTATAGACCGGCTGGATATTAATCGGGTTCCGGGGAAACGGAACGGGCTGTGAAGTAGACGGCTGTGCATGATAATTTTGAGAAAAACTTTGTGCTTGACTGTATTGTTGCGGCATTGGTTGTAATGGTGGTCTGAATAAATAATTACCTGGGGTAACCTTTCGTATCGGATTCGATCTTTGAGCAACATTAAGCGAGTTTGAGATATTCTGAGAATATTTAAAATTTTCTTCTTCTATAACAATAGCTAATGCGTCTTCAATTGATTTTGGATCCTTCATTCTTACCATCATCTGTATCTGACTCGGAATGTGTCTAATGAAAGTTTTTAAAGCGAGATCATCATATGTTTTATTCATTATGATTTTTTCCGGTGCGCTAAATGGTGACAAATTCACTTTTGCTCTAATTAGCTCGCGTGTGTCTTGACATCTCTGACCAAAGTTAAACGTTGTTTCGTTTTTGAATGGTTTCAAAACTAATAAATCTTGAATAAGACACTCGACACTTCGTTGGTCCGCGAATGTACTAATTAATGTGCGTTTTAACACTTCCCATGTTTCAATTTCGGTGCGATTACCAACCAATAATAACGCTCGGTCTCTTAATTTACCTAATACGGCATTAAAAAGTGTGTCATTAATTGGATCGGCAGGGTTGTCCCTGTTCGCGTATTTTCTGAAAAGTCGTTCACTCGAGTTTAAAAATATGTTTAACGTGTGGGCGCTCCCATCGTAAACATTAATGCTATCTAGATCTAATTTTAAAAGAGTGACGTTCACTTCTCTATTAGCCATTGTAGTATTTGAATCTATTGATTCTGAACAATTTTGACTGTCGAATTTTAAAACTTGATTCAGTAGGACAGTAATGTCCTCGACAGACATACAATTATATTGAAATATATAAGGAAATAAATGTAAGGTACTCACAGGATTATTATTATATTCTTCATCTGTGGTACTAATTCCGATGCTCTTGGCGTTGGATGGTCCCTATGACCTGGTTTGCGTCTGAAGTCTGGTGGTCCGTATTCAGCGGTGGCACCTGGGGGATCTTCTAGACGAAGGTTTTTTTTCCGATGCTCTCAGCGTTGGATGGTCCCGATGACCTGGTTTAACGTCTAAAGCCTGGTGGTCCGTATTCAGCGGTGGCACCTGGGGGATCTTCTAGACGGAGTTCGTTGTTTTTCTTGGTTCGCGTAAGATAAACGGGTAAACGGTAAAAACCGACGATTCCGTATACTGCGGCGATATCTCCCGTTATCCTACTGACTGCGCCAGTAATGTTATTGGTTATTGCCAATAAGTTTTTAAAAACAATTTATTTTATCCAAAATACAAACGGTTAATATTTGAATACAAGTATCGTTATACCAAGCTATGAAACTACGACCGAACTAACTCTACAAGCCTTAGGTGCTATTTATTATTTTTCCTTATCGGAATAAATGTCTACTCAGCTTTCGCTGTCGCACATCTACAGAGCGCGCCGTGGCCTCGGTCCTGATACGGGAGAGGCCGATGTCCCTGGGGTGTTCATATGGAAGGACATAACTCACTTAAGCATACGTAACGCGATTACTGTGTCGCATTTAAACGCTTCCGGATGATCGAGCATTGGCGTGAAACTGGAGAAGTGGATCGGAATCGCGATTAACAKAGTTGTTCTTGCACCTAAACGACCCTGTCACCCCTTCGGCGTGTGCCCATCCGAACAATCGACGACTATCGAGGGCCTATATTTAATCAAAATTAATAGCTCGCATAAAAATGCCATGAAYTATGCATGCAGGCTGATCGTTAGCTTTGTTTCGGCGTTTCGACAGTGAGAGATTTATCCCGAGTGAATATGCGAATAAAAAAGTCATTTTTTAGAATTACTTTAAGATATTGCCGGCGAAGATTTATGGACGCGGGAGTTTATTCGTGATTTTTTGTGTCTTTGCCCCCGGTCATCGCCGTCGGGTGAAAAAAGAGCGACGCAGACACAAAAAGACATGTGAACGGGGCACCTTGACGAAAAATCGTCCAAAATCCAGTGAAGCCAGAAACCGCGGAGAGACCACAGTCTAACTCCCAGCCCAAACAAATTACAGAGAACCTCCATAATTAATATGTAGAAAAAACGTCGTCCGTTGAGCCTTTTTTTTTCAACGCGCCCAGATACAACTTTGTAGCAAACAATGCAACCGCCGCCGTGTTTATGTCAATACAACAAACCGTGACATGTATAAATCAGTTCGGAAGTTAAGAGGAAAGAAGCCAGTAGCTTCCCTTAAGTTAAATTCGTTATAAGCAATAAAAATCTTTATGCGACCAGACTTTGAATGGGCCCGGGTGTAAATCACGAGGAAAATCGCGGTGTGCGTTTTTACTGTCGGAATTTTACTGTCCCAGGGGCAGGCTCCTAATCTATCCCGTGCGAAGGCTGTTTACCCTAAACAATCCAATTTGACACTGATTGTAACCGTATCCCATACACGACGAACTCGACAGCTGGTGCATTCCACCTATGGCCGACTCGATTTAACCGATTTGTTTGCACAGAGGCACTAAAACGCGCTGCCAAAACGACTTAATCCGTTGACGTAATCCCGTCGAAAAAGTCCGCCGCTTTTTGGAACCGAATCGTAAAAACCGCGAGAAACATTAGTCCGTTTCGTTATATTCCGTATATTTTATTGTTAAATCCCAAAGAACTCGATTTTCAATCTTGTGATTGGAATGGATTCGAATGCTCGAGTTTCTCAAATATTCTAATTGATGGAAATATTTAAATAACAAAACAACCCATTTAAATTGATCCTAATATTGTAAATTCTAATAATAAACAGTAACTAAATAACCAAACAATTCGGTTTACTTCAATTATTTGGATCATTGACATTTGACTACAACAATCGAATTATTTGATTAGGAACCTTGTAATTATAGTTTTATTCTTCCACAATAAAAATGTTAACATCGGAACATTATTATACCATTTTTTAATATTGGATTATTCTTAATTGTGCTTACTCGAATTATTCGCTTATTCAAACATTCAAGTTGTTATAATAACATCCTTCGAATCAAATTTGATTTCCACCATTACTAAATTACTGGTAATTAGGAAAAACGCAACTAAACAGGTTTAGGTTTTTAGACAAACAGAACGAATCAGTAAATGTAGGTATGTCCACAATCAAAGAACATGCAAATATTAGCTTCAATGATTGTTCTGCCGGTTCTACAGGCAACAATACTAACACCCATCTTATTTTCTCTTGCATAACATCTGCTCTGGTTTGCGCCCAGGTCTTACGACTCTACTTTCATCCTTATTTGGACTCATCAGGCGAGAATATCTTTAAAATGTATTTAAAACTTTTAGGTATTTATTCTGTATTTCCTAGTCTACCCGTTGTGTTGTATGTCAACGCATCATAAAAAGATGGTTGGTTATGAGGATCAACAAAGTACACACCAAGATGATTGCTATTTATTTAATAACGTTCAGCTTAAATTTGATAAAACTGTATACGTCCAACGTCTGGACATCTGAAATTGACCACAATTATTGATCAAGCTCTTGATGTATTACTTGGTTCTATAAATAATTCAACATCAATCATATTTTAAATAAAATAAGTCAATCGTCGTTTGTTCAAGTATTAAAAAAAAGGAAATCACACCTTTGTCATGAATTAGATGGAAGAATGCAGTTTTGTGCAATAATGAAGAACATGTAATCTAAATTTTTCAAACATTTAAAAATAAAATGACACTTTTTGCCTAAAGTCCACGCTGAATGATGTGACAGCATATACGGGATTCCCAAAAAGTTGGTATTATACATACGCAGTCCGTACTTCATGGATATAAAAAAAAACAAATAAACGCCTCAGTATATTGTTTTATTTTTATTTTTATCTGGGGTTATTTAAAAAATAAGATATGAGAAAACAAATTACAAAATTTGCAAGAACTGCAAATCAGAATCAGATATGAAATTCAAGTAATACTACCTAGTTGGCAGACTCCCCATTTATTTAAGTGAAAAAAAGTATTATAAGCATGTTTCTCGAAAATTATGTTTTCAAATTCGCATAAACGATACACCTGATTCTTTCAAGAAAAGAATGAGATCAGCAAAACAAAATTCTTTGGTCACCCTTTAAAAAAATTGTTGTTCACGCTAGCTGGTACGAAAATGTGTTGTTGTACGATAACAAAGAGTACCTACCTTAAATAAGTCAAGAACACCTATAAAGTTAAAAACCTTTCGACGGATGGCCGAAGACAAATGGTAAAACCTTAATTCAATAAATCATCTAGTAAGCCAATAAAGAATTACGAATTTAAAAAAATATTATAATGACTTAGTATTTCAATTACTGAACTGTTTCATCAAACATTAGTCCAGAAAGGGAAGCAAAAATATCCAGCTGTTTAAACTTTTGTGTAGTTTTATTTGAAAGTTTTAAATAATATGTCAAAAACCCTATATATCTATACATATGAAAAATATGGGTGGCGAATATAGGGAAGATTTTTAATATTTTTGACAAAAAATGTTTTTAGAAAAAAGTATATCTGATATAAACGACAAAAAGAGATATCTTGATTTTTTTCCTATCATCAACCGCTTTCGACACACTATGATTTTATAAACAAAAAAMATGTCCTTGGTATAATTGATACCTGTAAAAATTGGTGTTGTAATAAAAAATAATAATAATAGAAATTACAAAAAGTATTTTTAAGAAGAAGTAAAGACCACTCGCTGTCATGAGTCACTCAAATGAATTCCCACGGAAAATATTTAATTTTCAGTGTTTCATTGCGTTCCTATGAAATACATTTTAAATTGATTATTGTGAAAGGAATTTGTTTTTATTAATCAAAAAATTTTAACTCCTGTAAATAAAGTAAATATTACATTTTATTTTTGCATATTATTAGTAAATGCGAGAAAATAGAAAGAAGAAAGTCAGTTTAGTGCTACTAAAAATTTTTAGTACTGAATACAATAAACCTACAGTAACGCCATAACAGTAATGTATCGAAAACTCGATGCTTTTGAGTCAGACCGTGTCAGTTTTGGAAAATAGGGTTGACATTTTGCCAGCTCATGTAAAGGGCATTATCAGGACAAGATTTCAGTTTGACTCTGACCGCGAGTGCATATGTTCCTATACATATATTGTATATCGCACAACATAACCGTCATATTAAACAAATTCAGCTATAAGGGGTGTGTCATTGGAAAAATTGACACTCCATATAATGGAAAATAGTTATTTAATATGTAATACATTATTGGCCACAGTTTTTATTTGAAACATATTTAGGTTTTTCCTTAACAGTAGAGTAAGTGCCATATGTTGTGGACTCTTAAAAACGAGTTTTATTGATATGTGAAGAAAAACATGATACTTCGTAAATGTATTGTGACAAACTGTGGTAGTAAGTATAAACAGTTTTATTTTTTAATACTAAAACCTTCAAAATAAAATTAGACCAAAAAGTCAGCCAGCGGGAAATTTTAAGGATAATTTTAAAGAAGCTTTAGACTGTTCTTCCTGGATGTCACAAAAAGCAGTTTTGCGTGAAATTTCGAAATTTCATCAAACCTGCAAAAACAATATTTTTATTGTTAGAAGCTTGACCTAGTTATCTACATGAACTGTATAAACATTGCAGCAATATACGGTCTATTTTGTGGGAAATATCCAATTACTTTTTTTGTGGAATGGTTGTTGATCCGCTTGTTCGTTGCGGTTATCTGGTTAGCAATCTCGAAATCCGTCTGCGAAAATTAAGTGGGTAAACCAACAGCGGAAATAGTGGCGCGATTTACATCGCCTATCGTTATGGGTTCAGGTTATTGTGTTTTTTACGGCGCGCCGTCTTAGATTACGGATTGTATTTACATCCCGGGGGAGTAGACAACCGAATATTCGCGCAATCTATATTACGGCCCATATTTGCATATCTAAGAGGCGAAATGGATCTAAATAAATACTTATCTCTCTTTATAGGTTCAACCACGCACTCGAAGGCTTATCTGCGTCAAAGCTGCGGAGACCTGGACAGACATTTATTGAAATTCCCGTTTTGATGGGATATATTGTTGAAGGAGGCCCTATCGCTTTTTTTTCGCTGCGTCAGTGTCACGTGTCGCGAACCCCGCAAAGTTACAGGCGGCGGATCTTTTTAGTCGCCAAACTAAATTAACTTAATGAGGAGTGTTTAGGAGACGGAGTGGAGTGCCTGTTTTCAGGCGTCTGTACATGCATCACCTCCCCTAATTGAGTCCTGGTCTGGATCCCGATTCTGACACCTGACACCGCTTTGCACTTGACATTTGTCTCATTCGACGTTTGTAAATGTATTATCACTATTTATAGAATTGCATTAGATTGCGAACATATGGGAGTTCCTGATGAGGTTCATTCCTTTTATTGAATTCCGGTTTGTCGGATCCGGGCTACTTCCTTTAAGTGAGGATTTGCCCGGAATTTGTGAAAAAGAGCTTAACGGACTTTAGTGTGACCACAAGATTTTTCGATAAAATTAACCAGTGTACAGCATATAAATTTATATTCAAGAAACACTAAAATAATCGGAAATGTTATTAAATGATTTTAAAAGAATGAAAATATATTTATATTAGGGTGTAAACTTTGCATAAATTTACACCATAACGAGCATTTCACGACTATGTCAAAAATCGCTGCAAATTGAATCAATACCTCCACATCCAATTGTCAAAATGACATTTACGCTTTTATTTTTTTACTATACAATCAGTAATCAGGTTTTGAGCATTTTTCTCTCTACATATTTTTTTCTAAAACAAACGGTTCTTGTAATATTAGCAAAACACAAATTTTAAAAATCGTTTTTTTCCAAATAACTCAAAAATTATTAATTTAACAAAAAAATTGCAAGATTCCGATCAGAAATTTGATTTTCTATATAATACCAAAATTTTTAAAAATGGGCAGGGTCCAAAATACGTTTTTTGGGAATATTTCGAAAACACTTTTTGTGAGAAATTTTATTTCGTATCTGATGGTATTTTCATTTTTTTAATATATCTAATAAATATTTTCGAAGATATTCGGGAAAAACCGTTTTCTTTAAGTGACTCTTTTTTGCTAATATCTTCTAAACAGTTTGCTGCACCCAAAATTTATAAGAACGAACAATACTCGCAGTTATACTAGTAATCACATACTAAAACGAAAAAAAATAAAAAAATTTGCAAAAAGGGTAGTTACTCCCCAATTGCGCCCCCTTCCCGATACCCTACTTATCCCAAAAACAATAGGTCGCTTTGGATAGTTGATATTTAATTAGCGTGCCCAAAAGTCAGGCCTAAGCAATTTGAGACAGGTCTTACACCCCCATAATTTCAATAAAAAAGAGTCCGTCCGCATAGTTTCAGCGAACCGAAAATTGAAAAAACCATAAAAATTTATTTATTATGTATGTGTGGGTGCCAAGGTTTTCCGTTTGTCGAAATACTGGGGCATTTAAAATTTTAGCTTCGAGATAAACATTGCAGCAGGAAAAATAAATTAAATTAAAATCTGATGTGAAATATTTTTTGCTGTACTATTTCGATAACATCTACAACTCTATCTTGACCAGTCATGTTCTCATGTTTGTACAGCTTGCTCAGAAACTGAGACTAAAATTTCTCACAAAAAGATTAAGCTTAAAAAAAAGTTTTATAAAATTTCAAAACATATAAGCGAAAGGCACAGTTATTTCATTCGAAGATGCACGAGTATCTCTCATAGATTAGAGAAGCTCTATGTTTCGATTTTAGACAGATTTAGGTCCTTGTGATTTTTTCTTATTACCAACTATCAAAAAGGGGTTTATAAAGGAGATGCTAGAAACTTAGTAAGACAAGTGTATATTAGCTAAAGACGCAGCATCATCATTTAGGTACTTCTTTTTACAGAAGATCTTATTAAAAGCTTAATAGCCAGTACTGGAAATCGAAATGAAATTTGTTCAAAAAATTTAGGGAAAAAAGCCACAAGAAACGATATCTTCACTGATAAAATCTTTCCAAGATGAAGGCAATGATGGAACGTCCGGAGAGAATAAGACATTTGTTTTGTGCTCATAATAGTGAATAAGATGTCAATATATTTTTGTTTGCTTAATTGTTTTATATTTTTTGTTGTCTAAAAATGTAAACTGCTTTGTATTTCTAGTATTGTTATTTAACACGCACTTCTGAACAGCTACAATACCAACATACTCCATTGAAACAAACAAACACTTAAAATACGTTAATTAATTTATATTAGATAAAAAATTAAATTCGAGTCACTAATTTATTGCTATGCTAGCGCTGCTCTGAGGAGAGTTTTTCCATCCCCAACCTAGCTTCGCAGCCCAACTCTACATGACATAGGTTCGCCCTGTTCTCAAATTATAAATACTAGCCTGGACCCAGGAGCTTCTCTTAGGTATCCTACTAGACAAGGCTTAACAGAATGAACATCGAACCTCGTTCCATGAGATTGAAAAAATGCGCCCGTCTACGTAGTCAAACATTTAAACTTAAAAAGGAACACTTTAGCACGTCGTTTGCACTTGATCTCGAACCATTGCTTTGACCTTTGGAACTCTTGCCGAAAATGTGGTTGTACTCCAAAGATAGCTTCATTCAAGCTTCGCTTGGATCAGTTATGGTCGCGCGCGTCCAAAGCTTGCTTCATTGTGTGAGAGTGCATAGCTAGTGTTTCTATTTTTTCTTTTACTGCTTTGGAATTAAATATTTGTTACTTAAAGCCCGTAAGTTGTAGTATAGGCTTTGCCTCTTTAATTTCTCCTTGTGTTAAGAATAATAATAATAATACGTCAACTTGACAGCAGGTTCATAGTGATTTGCCTGGGGCTTTATAATCTCACTCAGTTTTTTCAATTTAAACAATAATGATATTCTTATAACGGGGGTTCATAAAAAACGGGTCAAGTAAACTGAACGTCACTAACTGTCACTTGTATCGGTTGTCCAATGTGTCAAACGACTTCATTGTTTTTATCTGCTTATTTCTTATTTATCCCTTTCTTTTTATGTGACAGTTATTGCAAAATAAGCTCAGTTCTTGTCAGAACTTCTGATTTGCATTTGTGGGCTACACTGGTCTTTACTATAGAAAAGAAAACGTTAATGGTTGAAGTCTATTTTCGCAATAGAGCATGAATACCTACGAGAAGCTGTAGATTATAAAAACTTCAAGGAACTCTTGATCGATGTGTGAAGTTGTTTCGCGAAACTGAAAGTGTTGAGCGTAAAGCTGATGGTAGTGGACGATGGCACACACCCAAGAAAATGATGTGCTACTGTTTGTGGGCACCTGTTATGCAATTTTCCTAGACCTACACCTACATCCCTACAAGATGACAACAATTCATGAATTATTACCACCTGATTTACCATGGCCAACAATGTAGCCAGTGGTTCTTGAACACGCTCTACAGTCACTCAAATTGTTTACAACTAACTCMTTTCATGGATAAGGCATGGTTTTACTGAACGGAATTTAGTAAATCGCAGTACATGAGAATATGGATCACCGAAAATCGCCACGTTCTCGTTGAAACATCTTGCATTCTGGATAAGTAAGCACATGGACAACAATCAGTGCAAGGAGAATAATAGGACCTATGTTTTTGGAAGATAATTAATTAGTAATCCCTTTATTTTGAGTCATACTAACTTACAATGTATATTTATAGTTAACATTAAGGCTGTGCAGTACCGAGGCCAACTCTTGCGACTCTTTTTAAACCAATTACATGACAATGAACTGCAGCAAGGCTACTTGCAGCAGGATGGTACAAGTACAAGTACAATGGTGCAGTAGAAACCCTAGCGTTATTACATGAATACTTCGACGATCTCGTAATTAGCACAAATGCAACAATTCATTTTCCACCTAGATCTTATGATTTAACTCCGTCTGATTTCTTTTTATGCCCATATATCAAGAACTCTATATTTTCCGTTCCCATTAATGACCGAAATGGACTTCGACAGCGTATAATTGATAAAATCATAAATCATCATAAAATATACGACCCCCGTAAGCTGGAAAATGTGTCTGATTCAGATGCAGAATACTGAAATATCATGAAGTGAGTGTGGGAGTCATATTCAGCATCTTCTGTAATAATGGAAACTTATTTACAGGCTTTATCAAAATAAACGTGATTAAAAAAGTGAAGTTATGTTGTGCATATTTGATTGGCTAACACACAGTTATCCTAACCATAAGATATCCCGCGATTTGCAAACCAAGCCCCTATTATTCACAGGTTTACAGGTTATAGTAATAGCGTCAAACGGACCAACAGTTAAGTCTACATAGAATCCTACGAAGTAATTTACACGGCATGCGCTGCGTTAGCGTTAGAAACAGAAAACCACGGCTTCTTAACCCGTTACTGGAAACGAATAACCACTAAATAAATATAATAAATAAATAAAACAAATATCATTTTGTTAATTTCCATAATATAATTGTTTCATTTCATTCAGTGTAATTGATTGGAAGAAATGTAGCCAAACAGATAACATTCTTGGTATAAAAAAGCTTTTGACAGAGAGTATTATGTTTACCTATAATAAACGGCTCTCTGTGTGCGAATTTCATTCCATTAATTGAACTCCGATTTGTCGGGTGCAGTTTAATCCCTTTAATACGCATTTTATGGTCACATTCCCATTCATCTCTTGTAATGCGATATTGCATGTTTATGGGAGTCGTAAAGCGAAAAAAAGAGAGTATAATAAAAGCCCAGAAGGTAAAATATGCAAGGGACTTTGTTTGCTTAATTACTTGAAGAGACTTTTATGAGAGTTTTCCTTTATCAATATAATAACTTTGACTGCCGGCAGGGCGGAAAAAGGTAATCCGTTTACTTTGACTGGTACAGGATTAGAGTCTGGCTTAAATCGTATACTCTGAATAAAAATTTAGCGCCAATCCGGGGAACCACCGACCGGTGGAAAAAGTCAAAGCGAGGGATTAATAACCGACCCGCATACTAATACAAAGAAGCTTTCCGTCGCCTGGAGAGGACCTCAGAGGGCGCTTTTAAATTGAAATAAATCTACTTAGGCAGTTCGGGGAGCGAGTTACCTTCGCGACTGTACTCCCGCGGGACACTCCACTGTTTTCTTTTACTTTATGCGTATGAGAAGATTAAAACTAATTACACCGTTTGAAAATTAGAAGGGTGAAGTGTCAGGAGCGAGGAAAAAATACGACCCAAGCCGTAATAATTCTTTAATGTGTTCTTTTTTTGTTTTAACAAGGGCGTCGTTGCTAATTACCGGCGTTCCGACGGATTAAATTCATTATGCAGCTCAAGACTTCGTCGTCATGACGACCAACCCGCACACCCTGTACATTCGCTCGACAGTGCATGCGGTCGAGCCGGTACCATCGCCATGTTAAAGCTAATTACCAGAATTAATTGACATTAATTATTGGTTCCTGCTGTTTACAATATGACCAATTAATACACCATGCGGTCGGCCGAGCCACGATGTGCAGGGTAAGCCGTTTATAATGGCCGCTTCAAATTGCCAGGGCTGTCCTGATAATTTTTAGCACTTGGCTTTGACAACAGCTGACAAGCCATTTTTTAACATGGCTTGGTGAAATAATCGCCAAGAAGTGATTGCCACAAGCAGAATGAGAAGTGTTTAGCCAATTCGTTGCTTTCTGTGTTGGTGACGGATGGTAATTTAAACATATTTTTACACTTCATCAATTATAAAATATATACATGAGAACAAAGATAATATTAAAAATACACCACCATGTACATAAAGTACAGATCACGCCCAGAATCWAACAKGTGCTTTATTTTTTCACTGCTTCCCTTTTTCCAGCTAGCGAATCTATTTGCTGACATCCCCTTTGAWCTAAWCATATTTATACTGGAAAGTGAGGAATTTAGTATTCGACACCTCTCTGTGATGCGTTAGCGCTTTCTTTTCCTTTCMCGGCCTTTTTTTCATAAGGAMGCGTAAGCAGCAATATATAGGGTATTGCAACTGTATAATTTGCACCCTCTAAAACCTTTGATTTCCTAAGTTTGCAAAAAATGCTAAAACATTTTAACTTGATGGGAGACTAAATTTTATTTCTGAATCTCTCTAGCGCCCAGAGTCATTAAAAAAAAAGATAAAAAACCAGGAGGGGTCGACTGACGCCCATCGAAATTTTCATAACTATGAATGCTTTCGTTCAAATTGTAAACTAGTAATACAGGTAGGTTAAAATATATTATCTTATCCGCTTTCCGGCTAAAAGTTGTAAATTATCATCCTATACACTATTGTCGTTCAATATCCAAGCCAAAAATAAGATCCCCTTATTTTTTACAAATTAATGTTTTACGGAACAAAAAACTAAACTAGTAAAACTCAAATTAACATGTAGTATGTCAACGTGATTGGTAGACTCTTCAACAGTATGGAACCGCAAGTTAGTTAGTACGTAACTAGTTTAATTTGAGGGAACAGTCTCTGTTAAAATAGAAAACATGATCATGAGCGTCTGATCCGATATGGCGCGGATGAAATCGTTGTTTTCGATCATCTTTCAATGATAACAGGCAATTTATAAAAAAAATGCTAAAATATCTCGCATCTAAACAAAACCGGACTGTCAAAAAGCATTAAGTTTCATCGATGATCCGGATTACCGGCTATGATTTTACTCTACAACATTTGTTGGCTTCAAAAAATGAATGTTTGAGCAGGCATTATTGGGCTACTTTTTAAAGCTAATTTGACAGGTGATGGTTATTATTAGAAGATCCTGTTAACCCCATAATCAACCAAGCACTGGCAAAATAGGTAAATCTACAAGAAAATTAAACTTGTTTTAACAGGATGGAGCGCTTCTTCAGTATCATGTATGCTTCAGCAGTTTCTCAGATGCTCGTTTTCCCCGGACAATAGATAGACCAGAGAAGAACCCATGGAATGTCCAACTAGGTCGCCCGACTTAACAGTCCCTTTAGATTTCTTGTTGTGTAGTCACGTAAGAAATTTTGCGAAACAATTGTATGATTGAATGGAAATTGGAGGTGAACATTTTGACTGATTTGATTAAAATGTGTTTTCATCACAACTACTCTGTCTTCTCAAAGAAATAAAGGCAGTGTTCTCAAATAAGGATCGTTCAAATTTGAAAAAGCATAGTTACATAGACCAAATAGTGTCACTCGACCCCTTTTGCTATTTACATTAATAGCTTTGAAAGCAATGTAAAATTTGACTCCCTTCAAGTTAAAGTTGGCTGGTTAACTGAAAGAGATCCAGGTGAGGCAGATTTATCCTTGTGGTTTACTTCGGTACCTGTGTGTTTATATTATTGGCTTCGCAAGTCCACTCTTTTGCATTTTGAGTGGAATCTTATAAAAATATGCGGGCAAAGAGTCCGAGAAAACTGAATGTTATACTACTGTTAAGTTTAGATTTTTGACCATCCCACAATACCAACTGAAAAGCGACCAATGAAAATGTTATATACGACATGAAACCACGACAAAGAAAAAGTTAAACGTCTGAATGCAAAAGAAAAATTACTACCAAAAGCTGCCCCTGGCAAGATCTCAAAGAAGAAAACGTTTAGTGTTCAAAAGTGTGAGCAAAAGCATCCAGCGCGATCTGGCAACCAAATCAGATGTTTAATTATATAATTCGGGCATTGTAACCTCGTTCACATCGCATAACTATTATTGCAGATTGCTCTAATACAGATCTTTCTTCCTCAAGTGTTCAAAAATTATATATAGCCATTACAATCCAACTCAACGCTCCCAGGTAAGCTGCAAAAACATTAAATTATTGCACTAGTCTGGAATGCAGTTGGTTTTGCTCCCTCCATACAGTCCAGATATAGTTCCTTGCAACTCCTCTACCAGCAGCTGATAATTGCTCGTTTCTGCAACTGCTTTTAAACAATGAAGCTAAGTGATGAATAAAATTAACTAAAACAAATTAATGGGATGGCCCCTCATGAAGAAAAACTGGTCCAGCTCGATTGCATATTTAAAGCCGGGCGCACAGAATTAACTGGCGTCGACGTGAAAACTACACTTCCTTTGTTAAATGGCACGAGATTTTCGTGATTTATCGCGGATACTCGCTCGAAATAAACGGCGGGCTTAGATTTATACACGGTGTTTTATGGTAATGCGAAGATGACACGGTCACTATTTATTTCGGAAGTTTTATCAAGCAGACGATATTTTAAACGCGGTGCCCGGAGAATAGTAGTTTCGGAGCCTTCGATCGTCACCTGAATAACCAGGTTTGTGAAGCTGGAGCACCCGAAATGTAAGGTGCTACATTTGTGCTAATTTGTGCTGATACGTTTATAATTTGTGCTGTTGTCAATAGCTAACTACTAAGGGTTGCTCCAACTTTTTTTAATATTATTTTATACGAATAATTAATTTGTGCTAATTTGTGCTAATGGGTCTGAAATTTGTTCTGTTGCCAACATATAATTAATAACGGTTAAATACGGGTTCGTTTTCACGCTGCGCAACCCATGTTTGAAAACTAATCTTATTCCGCCAGTAATTCAATAATTCAAATTGTGCCAATTTGTGCTGATGGTTTCGTAATTAGTGCCGTTTTCAATAATTTTATATAGGCGGTTAAATGTTGTCAAAAGTTGGCAACGCTGGACAAACRCAATAGTTATATTCTTACCCTTGATGTGACAGCGTTCCACAACGGTGTTTGTGCCAAAATATGTGAATTCTCGATTGACGTTCATTATTATCATTGCTTGTTTTGGTTAATTAGGGCTAATTTGCCCAGTTGATACTGATATATTTAATACTTTGATAACTTGTGCTATTATACTTGAAAACCACTCACGCTATCGCATTGAGGATTTCTTTTTATAAAAATGTACCAGGGAAATTCACTAAAAATATTTTTAAGTTTCTATGTTCCTAAGTTTCCCTCTAGAAGACATATTTGACATCACGTTACAAAGAAACAAATAGACCAAAAATTTGCCGGATAAAATGTAATTTTATTCTTGAAATCTCTGTTTAATTACCTAAAATGCAACAATGATATTACACTTAAACAGCAAAAGAAGCGAATATATACAGGGTCGCTACAAAGTATGGAACCAGCAGGATATTTCAGGTTCTGTTCGACCGATTTTTCTGAAATTATGCATGGGCAACTCCGTGTCAGCTTTCGTTTCTGAGATATGGGCACAAGTTGCATTGTTTTAAATAGGAAAGGAGGTCAAACGGCACATCATTGAAAAGGATATTTTTTCCTGATTTCAAAAATGTGATTGTACAATTTATTGCTTCTAAATTGAGAAATGTGTGATAACATATTCGTTATCGCTAAGTAAGAACAAAAACTCCAGGTGTCTCCATTTTCCTCGTGACTGGTGATAATTTTTATTTTTTTCATTCACTTTATTGCATCGCAATGCCTCAGTTAACTGAACATGATCGCATTGAAATTGGTTATGGAGATAGAAGGCGAAGTTATTCGTAAGCAATTGCACTCATGAAGATTGTGGACCAATTGCCAGATCAACATTTATTAAAACACTACAACGTTTAGACGAAACCGGCGATGTTAAAAATCGTCAAAAACCAGGACGTCCAAAGGTTGCTACGAGTGAGGAAAATAGCTCGAATGTCCTTGTAGATGTGCAAGAGAATCCCAAGTGTTCCGTACAACAGCGTGCTCTCACTCACCATATTAGCAGAAGATCTGTTCAGAAAATTTTGAAAAAAGATAATTTTCATCCATACAAAATTCACTTATTACAAGAACTGAGCGAAGATGATTTCGATCGTAGGATAGAATTTTGCGAAACTGCTATGAACGTGATAGATGAAGACAGAAACATTTTAAATTGGATTATGTTTTCTGATGAACCGACTTTTTGTCTCAATTGCAATATGAGTAGACATAATTGCAGATATTGGTAGGACACAAATCCACATTGGATGGAAGAAGTCCACACACAACACCCTCAGAAAGTAAATGTCTGGTGTCATGTTTTTCTTTTTTACTTTTTGTACCCGATTAGCAATAAAGTGGTCAAACTAGACGAAAATTATCACCAGTCATTCTTTTCGTTCTTTGTCCGGCTAAATTATTATATTTACACTTTTGTCAGCTTAGAAACAATAAATTGTACATTTTTAAAATCAGGAAAAAGTATCCTTTTCAATGATGTGCCTTTTCCCTTTCCCATTTAAAAATGCAACTTGCAGTTTCAGAAAAATCGTTCGAACAGAATCTGAAATATACTGCTGGTTTCATACTTTGTAGCGACTCTGTATATAAAAAAGAAAAATCTATATGTTATAGATAAGTAAATAAATATTGACCATTACTGAAAGAAACACGGTGACATCATTTTCTTAATATCGCCATACAACTCGCATTCATTGTTGCGTCGGAGGCAGTATACCAAAAAGTAACCAATACCTTTCATGGATGTAGGTGGTAAAAACTCTACTGCCCCTCGTATAAGAAAATTTAGGCAGACTACTCGACTCATGTTACAGCGCAGTGCTGTGGTTTAAAAATACAGTACAGCGCAGTATACAGGTGCACAAACGAAAAAAATTAGAACTTTAAACTAAATCTTGTTCGTATTTTAAAATTGTTTTTTATTGGTACAGGGTGTCTCATTTTATCTGGACAGTCCCTAACTCTATATTTTAAATATACCCTGGATAATTTACATTTTCGAGTACTCAGTCAACAATGAAAACAGTTTATTAAGCGAACGGTTCATTTTTATTACTGTATTGGTTAACTCTTCCTTTATACGCATATTATCATATATTTAAAATAAAAGCAAAATTCATATCCTTAGAAAAACATGAATGCTTGTATAAGTAATACAAAGTTTGTGTAAAATACATAACTTTTTTTTTCATTTTATAATGATCGGTACAGTGTCATTTAGGCGCCTGTAGACAATTATTGATAACGGAAAAATTAAGTTACCATCAGCAGAGATAAGTACTAATTGAACACCAATTTATGGTATAATACAATTTCAATTTCAAACATGGGTTGCATAGCCTGGAACGGAGCAACCCGTATTTATATAACCGCTGCTAGTTACCTATATGTTGGCAACAGCACAAGCTTCAAAACTATCAACACAAATTAGCAAAAAAATGAATTTCTGCACAGCGTCAAGTTGGAAAACTTATAAAAGTATCAACGCAATTTAGCACAAATTATCGGAATATGAAACATTTAAGTTGCTCTAGATTCATGCACCTATCGGAATGCCATGCAGGAACGTCTTGATGGTCAAGGGAGGTCGGCGCGCTTCCAAGTGACGTGGAACTGTGTACGGACGACAATAACTAATGAATGTTGAGATAAAAAGGCGTTATTCCAGGGGCAAAAACAGTGAAACACAGTCAGTGACAATGAAAGATATCTTCCCCGACGTTTCACACTAATCTTCGCGGCCGGTAACGCAAACTTGTCACGTTATATAAAATATCTGTTTTTAATTAAAGCCGTTGTACAAATGCACGAAACGTGTACCCATCGCGGTTGTTTTCCTCTATTTGCTGAATCCGTAATGCTGTTTCCTGCATAATAGCTAACGAACCAGCTGAAAAAGTGGAGATTTCATCGACGATCATTAACCATCCCGGGGGATGAAGTTAAGCTCAGGTTACGTGTCATTAGACCGTTCGTACGTAAGTAATGTCATTAAACGTAGCAGGGCAACTAATAACGGGGATGATGAACTCCGCGCTTTTCTTTTTCATTCCGGGCGAGATCTCCCGGCGAATTTTAAAATAAAGGTTGACTCTCGGTATCTAAGTTATTGGAGCAAGTCGTTATATCTCTGGGCCAGAACAGATGACGTCGCGACGACGGGCGCCGGCTGCAGCTGCTCCCTCTTTTGTTTCTATCCCGAACACGGGAACAAGCTGGTTATGGCGAGGTGCGGTCGTTTCATTCAAGACTTTTTGGAAAGCTCGAAGCTCATTCGTGCAACGGCTTTTTGCCTATTATGTTCTAGTCGGGTATAACAGTTGAAACATGAGCAAGGAGGCAAAATAATGGGAAGAATTTGGTACAAAAACGGGAGATAATAGCAAAATAAACTAGAAACTATTAAACAATGAAAACGAGAAAAAATATGTAACAAGATCAAGAAGAAAAACAAAGAAATGAGTAGATGAAAGGAATAAGATAAGATAAGGAAACAGAAACGGCAGGATCTAGGTACAACAGTCACAGAGAATCGTCAAAGGAACGGGACGACATGTGACTGAAGAAGAGGAACCTGACATAGGACAAATTTACTGCATAAGAAGCATAATACCTCTTTAGATACAGGACAAATAACCTTATAAATGGTTCGGTGAGAAAATAGATTCATTTGTGGTCAAGTTCAAAACTATATTACACCTTAAGAAAAAATAACATTAAAAAAAGAGGAGTACTAGTCAACCTTACACAAGCCTTGCACAGCAGTTTTCCAAGATTTCTTGCACCTAACCACAAGACAGTGGCGGCTCGTGACCTTCCAAGTAGGGTAGGCGACACCTTGTACTCGTATATAGTATAAGCAATTATAATTATTGTCATCGATCTTGAAATATGTGTATTTTAATGGTCATGCCAATCATTTATTTTTATTCGTATACCACCGCACATTTATTCGTTTTTCTGCTCTAAGCGACCTTAAATTTCTCCAAATCGAATGTTAAACAAAGAATTCAGCAAAACTCAAACTATAATAAGCTCAAAAACGCTAAAAAAGTAAACGAAACTTGTGAAACAGTACTTAATTTAAATATAGAGCACCTAATCTTATCCGTGTTGTAACCGTTCAGAGCATATTGAAAGTTTATATAACATATTTATATGTCATGTCTTCCTATTGCATGATTATTACGATGTTTCATTCTGAAAAGACGATAAAAATGTAAAAATATTACACTTGCAAGTTGCTGCCATCTACCGGTGTCATTTAAAACCTCTATCGCCCTCTTTCGCAATGCGAATAGCCCGAGTCCATACAAAGTTTGTCGTAGGCGACCGATCATTCCGCCTGAGACGCATCTATATGCGCGATGATTTTACTACGTTAACCCTCAACTACGGTCGTTAACGGTGCAGATTCTGAAGGACGTGAACACAAATACAAATGAATTTCAGTTGGTGAAGTTGTGTCGCCTATTCCCAATTTAAACGCTCGCCGTAATAACGCGGTTCGTAATTTTTGAGCGGCATGGGTAAACTTGAGATGAAATATTAAATAAACACTGGTATAAAAACAAATTGCATTAAAAATAAATTATAAGTTTCTAGCTAATTATTATTATTTTTTTATGGCATTGTTGATCGAAATTGCAAGGTAGGCGGTGCCTACCTTGCCTACCCCGAGGAGCCGCCACTTCCACAAGAAATATACCAAAAGAGTCTATAATGGAAGATTCGCTGCTCTAATTCACTATATTTATTATAAGAACCAAACACAGAAAGGTATTTGGAAAGCGCAATCTGTATGGCGATGAATGCAACACATATGTATATTCAAACTGTATTTAGTTGTGAATAAAATGTTTTGTACTTTGTAACAATTCAAATGTTTGTAAAATACAGTATATTATAAAGTCAAAGAAATCTTCTAAATGTAATAAATTTATACAGAACATTTTTATCTAATGGTGTTAATAGGGTTGGTTTTGAACGTTTCAAATGTCAAACATTTAACAAACCTATTCATTAAAATCATCAAATAAATAATTATGCTGGAGCCTGGACAACAGATTAAAAACAGATACTGTATCCTTTTTTTAACATAAAAACCAACCTTGCAAAACAAGCGAAGATAAATTCTTCAAGTGTCATACAATGTTTCCATACGCGAGCAAAAAAATCTTCCTTGATGATATGTTTGATAAATCGCAAAATTAAATAACAACATAATCTGAGCTCCTTGGACTATATCCGTTAGGTTTTGTAGATCTGTTTATATTAAAAACAGCTGACTAACAAATTGAAATGAAACTTTGAATTGGAGCTCTTTCTAATATTATTTTAATAGCAATCCATTAAAACATCTCGTTTTCGTACCTCATCTAATAGAATGTGTTGTTGAATTGATTCATTTTTAACAATGTTTAGTTTTTCAATACTTTACAGTTCTACCTGCCATCACAATTTCGAAAAATACGTCGATTTATCCTATCTTATCTCACAATTTGCTGTTTTCCAATTTTCCTTATGGTTGAAAATGTAATCTACGTTACATTTTAAGAGAAAATGCCTTTTTTCGCTTTCTTTTCGTAGCTGTTATCTCAAAAATAAGTAATTACCAAACTAGAAAATATCGATCGATTTGAACGCTCGGCAGCAGCGCTCATTAGGTCACGTGATCTCCGACGTGATAGTTTCGATCATTTGAAAAAGCTGGAACTGCACTTATCATAAAACATATAGTTGGATAGTTATTCATGACAAAATTTTTTGCAGTGGCGACAAGCAAAGACTCTCTTTCTGTTAAGTCGCCCACTGCAGTTTCTGGTTCGTATTGGCATTAAAAGCATAGAGTTTTGAAGGTACTTTAGGCGATTTTAAATTAATTTCAATGTGTGGGGCATCGATATCCATATTTTAAAGCCTGGATTCCCAAAAAATCTTGTTGTGCGCACCTTTCATACACTTTAAATAAATGACAAATCTTGCAGAGAATTTTGGGACCAAACATTTATCAGTACTTTTATGGAGATAGCGCATGATAGCTACGTCATGTTGGTAATTGGCGACTTTTTTCCCTAGATCACAACAGATTAACAATAGGCTAAAACAAATTCTGCCAATCGTGCGAGTGAACTTTTGAGTGTTAGATAAGAGTAATATTTAATAATATCGCGTTGTGCTCCACATAATGACAGAGAAATTTGAAAATAAGTAGGGTTTTGTCCCTGGTTGTAAAAACACGTCCAAACGTTCCAGTAAGAAATTTGTTACTGTATCAAAGGGAAAATAAGGGTGACTGAAGTTGTTTTAATGCTGCAAGACATGAAATAACTGTTTCTAAAACTATGTTCTTCTGCTTACCATTTTACACAAAAACTCATTACACCCGAGAACAAGAGTTATAAAAAACTACCAGTGCCAAACATAAATGAGCAGAAACGCAAGGCGAAACCAACAACCAACGCGTTAACTGTGGCGCTAATATGTTTATGCTGTTTGCTGTTGTGCATGCCGGGCAGATTATGTGATACGAACTGTGACGTCAACAGCTGCTTCGGCCATTTAGTAAGCATATTMCGATCCGCTAAAATCGTTTTTTAGGTTATAACAACAAGTTTTTATGTTATGTTATTTGAGTAGTTTATGAAAATTTTACGCTAGCAGTAATGGTTAGGCGGATTACTGATATTAGTAGAAAACACCCAATTTCATGCCTTCGTCGAAAGCAAAGCCCTACCCTAGCACGTATAAGCTTGGCGAGTGCAAGCTCTGCAAAAATCGACTGCACAATGCACCGGCACACATGCCATGTTTGCAATCAACTTCTATGCGGTGCAGTCTAACAGAATTACCTGTGTACGATGTACGGTAATCCAATTTTACAAATTGTATAATGAATTGCTACACAGATTTAACAAAACCCCATCAGCGTTCATCGCCGTAATACAATTGCGCGGAACCTCTTAATTGGCCCGGGATATTACCCAGCGGGGAATTGGGGAGAGTTTTCTGGATGAAAATCGTAAAAATCATTTTTCGGAGTCGGTCGGATTTTTCTGTTCGTGACTTGCCGGAAGTACATTAGTATAACAATGACGGCGGCACTCTTGAATTTGACGTCGAGAGGAACAAAAAAAAATGAGACACGCAAACACGTCAAAGTCCGGATCGGTGCGTAATTGGGGGAAACGGGGCAGGGTGGAGGCGTTGGAACGACTGTTCCGATGATGGAAAAGTCGTAGATGCCTTTTACTGCACGAGGGGCAATAAGAATCAGTTCGCAAATGCCTCTCTTGATCTTTCTTTCCAAACGCCTCGTAAATTTTACTGTATTGATTTTATTGCAAATAGGCTTTACTCTAAAAGTGATCTGTATCTTGAAGATGGCTTTATTTTACAGCGCTATTTAGTTAAGGCAATTCCACATAAATCGAAATACGCACATCTGCGCTCTCCGCGGCACTGTAAACAATAAATACTCGGGCTTTACGAGCCATATTCTTTAAATAATCCTCAAAATTAAGTTCGAGATTCGCATAACTCGCACGCCGCTATCCTTTGTCTAAAAGCGTGGTCCTTCGAACCGGATACGACGCCCGAAAGTAAGTGGTTAAATCTCGAGCAAAGCGTCAGCGATCCTCCGGGTTGGCTGACAATTTGTCCCACGGACCCGCATAATAACTATAAGTTATGCATGCTAAAGAGGAACATCGCAACATTAGAGGCGTCCCCGGGGGGAAACCCCGCCGTTACACCTAAGCAACCCGAAACAATATAATGGTGGCGATATTTATTGCCGTCGCGAAAGAAAATTTCCTCAGCCAGCTTGTGCGTGGCAACTTCCTATTTCCTACTGTCTTCACTTGCCGCTTCCGGCGGGCGCACGTTCGCTCCTAGGAACGGATGTTGGGCATTTTGGACACATTCTTATTTATTCCCCCGGATATTACTTGTATAACGCCGGCGGATTGCTGCTCCATCGAATGATGTCGCCCCCGAACGCCCGGCCGCGAATTTACGCTTCGCGATTGAATTTTCAATAGAAATCTTAGCTATTTCCACCGGTTTCCGTCGAGGGTCCATCGTGGGAAGCTGCTGACCCACTTGCGAAATTGCATTTGCTCTTTCAATCTATGTTTCGTTGAATTAAAGAAAAATACAGAAGACGACGTTTTTTAGTAAACTGTGTACTGAGTTCAGTAACTGTTCCACTTGTTTCGGACTACAAAATTAGATTACAAGGTGCAACGTGAGCAACGGTAGTATACAGTGTGGACTTCTTACGTGGAAACTATAAGAAGTAATAGCAATGAAGACACCATATGTTTGGAGTAGGAAATCAATATATTCATAATGTTGTTGCTTCCCCAAAGGACCAAAATGATAACTCTTCAGAATTTTTGTAAAAGAAGATATTGGAATATGATAAATAAATAATATTAGTAGCAACTTACAAATAAGTTGGCAAATCGTCTGGATTTGGCCCAAACAGGTTTTTATTCCTGCATGTGTGTTCATATTTATTTTCTTTTTCATTGTTTCTCATGCATATCTACCTTCGTGTAGTTTGAAATATTCCAACTGTCATCCTGTTGTCTACCACGTCAGATTTGACGCAAATTTATTAAACCTATTGCTCATCCAGTTGGAATATGGGGTCGACAGATATAGAACAAATTATAACACCTAAACACAAAAATACAGTTTCTGCTACAGTCTCATTCAACTTTTTACAAACAAAGAAAATTGATATCTAGAACACCAAAATAATCTTAGGTCTAATGATGTTTCAGCTTAAATATTTTGCAGCTCGAACAAAAAGGGAAGCTTTAAGAGCTCTTAATTAAAGTTAATTTTATTAGCGTGCAATATGATGGCACTAATCATAAAAATATCAAATTGATATCTGTGATGGTGAGATATTTTTTCATCAAAAAAAGAGATTCGAATGAGGATTCGAGAATTTTACCCCAACAACTATATTTATTTCAACTGGAAAACAAATACGCAGTTCTTTGTGCTGAAATGTTAAATGCAATTTGCGAAGAGGAGGTCGTCAAGAATCCGGCATTGAAATAGAAATTATGAAAAAAACGAACTATMAGACAAAAAACAGTGTAAAAAAAGCTCTAACTATATTAATACTGCTGATAAAATTGTCAAGTGGAATAGAAAGGAAGTTTATTTTAGTGGTCAAAGGATAGAAATATTTAATTAACTACTAATGAATCATTATTAGCAGTTCACTCATCAAAAATGGAAGTGTTGTTGAATGAGTAAATTAAATTATTGAAACGACTATATGTAATAATAATATATAATAAGATTTTTCACAAAATATTTTATTATTTATGTATTGGTGTATTGAAATGATTTACTTCTTTTTTGCACTTTGAGATATATAATTATGTTGATCCTTTGTCTCATAATTGATTCTTTACTTCGCTTCATTTAGATACATCCCTAACTTCAACTGTAGATCCCAATAGCTCGCTTTACCCTCTGTTACAAACAACTTCACAAAGGCGCATAGTGGTTGGAATTTACTTGGATAAAAATATTTATTTTTAACTGACAAAATACAAACACTCTTGTAAATGTATTCGTAAAGAATCAATGTTTATTAGATCACCCATCCTTAATTAGTAGTTTTTGCCCATTACTTGTCATCTAATACTATTAACATTTTTAGCCTCTAAAAAACACGTTAAAGGGAAGCATATAATTGTCCAGCTGTTTAAGATCTTTTAAATGAAAGATGTACGCACACGTTATTGAAGGAGAACGAGAAGATGGGAAAAGAAAACCAGGAAGACGAAGAATGAAAGGAAGGAGAAATTTTAGAGGAAGACCAATCAAGCAGAATATACTTTTTTAGGTTTATACATGATGCACATTGTATGCTTTTCATATAACATGTAATACTGGGTTTACTTTATCTAACATAAGTGAATAATACTATTTGCAAGTTACATATAAACTTGATTGAATTTATTGTTACTAATATTAAACTTACTGCATAATTGGCAATTTGTTTATTTCCTAACAAATTTACACACTGCAATTCCTCACAAACTAAAAACCCATAAAGATCTATGATTATTAGTGTTATTTAGCTTTTTGAGACGTTGTAGCGTGTGGTTTTGACAATTATTTTTTCTTTTGTTTTTATTTTATTAACAGCAATACGATATAATTAGTGGAACATAATAATACAAAAATTAATTTTTGGCCAAGAATTTGTCATTTCCTATTACTATGGGGTGTTCGGATTTTCTGATTTGGAAAACTGCTTACCTTACCCACAAACCTCATTCCAATACTTACTACATATTTTTGATTCTCCGCAAAATAAGAACACAGTTGAAAAATTCAGGAAATTTGTTTATTTCACGATAATTTTAGCTTAGTTTTTATGCATTACTTATATTACTGTAATACTACCCATAATATCGACAGAATATCTGTATCGATATTCGACCCAATTTCATTATTCCTTTTGACCAACGAGGTACCGCTGTTTCAAAGACGATCTACATTTTTCTTTGTTTTACCGAAACTAAAACGAGATTTAATCGTCTGCGGGGGCATTCGGACGCGGGGATGTCTTAATAAAATATTTTACGGCGACGCGATTCCATCATGAAAACATCGTAAATTAGTAAGCGTGCGTATCCCTTTAGCTGGAAAGCTCGGTGTACAACAACCCCAATAAACCCCTGCCATAGTGTTCCGCTTTTCCCTTGGCTGCACTTGTTCTCCCGATGATGACCTAATGAAATTCTATGAGGCATGGCGATGAAATATAACCTAGAGGAACCGTAACCGTTTGCATGTATATTGGAGACAAGCAGGCCATGCCGGCGATTAACTATGAATTCGGGTGGTAAAAACATAATCGGAGACTTGATGGAACCGACGACATACGTTTTTGACTAAATGAATCCGTAATCTTATCGACCTGTCGATAATTTGGAATGTTCGTTTTTTACAGCAGTTAATTAATGCAGGCTTGCGTTCATCAAATCGGAACCATTTCACGGCTTAGTAATTATTCTGAGGCATGAACCCAGCAGCGGGGACGATATCAAGCGTTTTACAGCACCACCTGATTTTACGATGATAGAGAACATTAAATCTTGCCAATTCGACTGGACTCTCTGCATTAGATAAATTAATGGCCGTAGAGTTTGTTACCCGGTAAATCTTGCGCGGCAGCCCTTTGTTCCGGGGGTTTTATATCGCCCTTTTTGTTTACCGTACGTCTTCCGGGTTCTTACTCCGCCAAATCCGGGCAAGCTGGACAAAAGAGCTCTTTTTCCTGGACCAACGGATTTTTCGTTTAGCACATGCGACACGCTCTATCATCATATCACGTCACTACGACGATGGTCCTGTGTTAATTTCACATGCAAACCAATTTATCATGCGGTAATTTATGTATAATTCGCGCTTTTACAGGACGGCTAACCGCGCCGATAAGACCCGGGTACGTGTGCCCCGATCGCGAATGCGGTAATTAAAAAATATATTGTCCGTGTTAATTTGCCGGAGTGCAACTTAAAGTAATTAACCGGCGGGCCGGTCCGGCAAATTAGAAAAATTAATCCGTCGATATATCCCCGATGCCCATTTGCCTGATGAAAACGTTTTAAGCGGTTTTCCAAAAGCGGGGACGGCATTTCATTTGTCACCGGCGCGACAGGGACGGACGAAGGGCACATTTTTATGCTCCAGGCGGCGAACAACGAACCTTCGTTGAATGATCTTGTATAAAAATGTTCTTGGAATACTGGTCTTTTTGGATTAGGACGTTTCGCCCGCTCTTGTAAGCGGCATCGTCAGGACATGAATATGGAAAACCACGTCAAGTTTGTGCCAAATTCCTGTTCTGGTGATGTCCATTACAAGAGTGAGTGAAAAGTCGACCCTTTTTCTAAAACAAACACGGGGTCTAACCCAAAAGAACCAAGATTTTAGTCTGTTTCCGGCCGCGAAAGCTTACGTTCCTACAAAAAAATATATCCTTTTATTGCTCTTCCTACAATGTAAAAAGTAGTTGTTTCCTCCACTGGAATAATAATAAAAAGCAAGAATCGTACTAAACATGTGCAACATGACTTAAAAATCGGAAATCAAAATTTACTCATTGAAGAGAATAGCCTGTAAAGTTTGTCTAAAACTGGATGGCCTAGCATCATTTAAAATAAGTTTGAGGCATAGTTGAATTCGAATTTGAAAGTGAATGTATGTACCTACATCAATTTATGAATGTAAAATAATATTTTGGGGAATGGGAGAACAGAAATAACGGATAGGCCTGGGCGATTCGGGAAAACGCGAATCGATTTTCAATGCGACGAAAATATCGATTCGAATCGATTAGTCCAATCGTTTAGAATGGGTTCGCATTGACCTCGATCGTTGTMTTTTTATTAGCGTTTTTAATACTAATAATATATCATATATATACTAATAATATATATCAGAGTTAAATTAGTGTGAATTAAATTATCAATTTAAATTGAAGAAGATAGAACACATGTTTTTAAAAAGGAAAGTTCCTATAAACATATGTGGTAGAATACTTCGTTTCCGAGATACATGATGTTGAATATAATTTTTTTTCTGGAATTTTCATTAAAACTTATAAAGGGATGCTAAGATTTTTTCATGTTTGGGGGATAATGCCTATAATAAGCGATAAGAATGTTAAAAAATTTGCTCAGTGGCGGAGTAAAGGGGTGCTCAACCCCTTTCTAAAAATAAACTGTTATTTTCATTATCTACATACAATTTAACAAAAATAATGTCCATTCTTCTGTTTCGAAAATCCTGTGTGTTTCCGAGTTATTATTTTTTTAATATTTAGCTGATAATTGATAGTAAATAAACTACTTAATTTAGTACCACATCATGCAAACAGTAACACATCAAAATAACTTGGAAATGCAAAGGATTTTCGAAACAGAAGAAAGGTCGTTATTTTTGCTAAACTGTATGTAGATAATGAAAATAACAGTTTTTTCTACAAATAGTCATTGCCGTAGAAGTTCTATTCCCTCCCCCACTGTGCCCATTAATTAATAGGCATTATCCCCCAAACATTAAAAAAATCTTTGCATTCGTTTATAAGTAATAATGAAAATTATATTCAACACCCGTAACTTTTCTTTTTAAAAWCATGTGTTCTATCTTCTGTTAAAGTTTGTCTGCAAAAAAACTGACTCGCGCTGTATAGCTCCCTTATATATTTTTAGTTGCCTAGGTGTTACATACTATATTTTTCTTCCAATAATGGGGTGGTACTAAAACGTCGTTTGTGAAAAAAAACACAGCATGTAAAAACTTTAATACATTTTACGTAACAGGTTATGTATTAAAAACAGAGTACATTCTTACGCTCGTTAATGTACCTACACTTTTTGATGTATTTGATTGGATTATTGAAAAGCACCTTTTATACTTGATTAAAATATTAAAGTTTATTGAAAAAACAAACACTTTAAATTTGTATGTTTCGTTTTCGACTACGAACTCTTTATTAGCGTAGTTTTGGTATAGCTGGACATCCGCATTTCCGCAAGAAGACTCAACTTTCTTATTTGACATAAAATACGCTGTATAATATTACATAATATTTTGGTTTTTTTTATAGAACTCGAGGTAACTTTATTAACAGTATTATATCCTACAATCAGTGAAGTAACTTGGAAGACTATTTTTCTCTCAAAGACGTATTAGAAACGCATATGTAGGCACAAAATAAATAAATCGTCCTATTAAGAAAAAACAAGCTGTCCATGTTTGAAGATAGTTAAATAAGAAACATAATGCCTTTGTAACTATTAAAACGAAAAAATCTATGCTTGCATCGTTATTAATATTATTTATTATTTTCTTATGAAGTGGTGAAATCCGTAAAGTGATATTTTTTGAGATATAGTCATTTTTTGCAAATTTTGTTATGTAAGCGAAAACTGCAGATCTTAGGTGACATTTATTGAATTCAAAAGGGAAACAGAAAAATGTAAGTAATAATATACAGGGGGTTCTATTTAAAAAAGCTCATATTATTGTTAAGGCCAGCAAAACTAGAATTACATATATTTAAAATAAAAGGTTCATAGCAGAAAAATTGGAATGGAAAATTTTCAGGCTATAAATATTTGTGGTGTACTTTCCACAAAGTTTTAATGCCGTGCTCAACTTAAAACACTCTATATGACACAGAATAAAAAAATATGTGCGAAGAAGCTATATAAGACTAAATGTTAGTCTGTGTTTCTGATCTGTGTTAAATTGCTGGTATTCCTACTGTAATGTATTTGTTTTCATATTTGATACATTTAACAAGTTTATCTCGACCGCTTTTCATTAAGTAAGTCCATAAAAGACTACTACAGCTGCTTTCCCAGATTTGCTACTTCGACTCGACTCAAATCTGCATTTTCCTTATCCACAAAAATCGATTCGAATCGATTAATCGATACTTTATCCAAGCCTAATAACGGAGCAATCGTTAAGGACAATCAAATTAGCAGCGAATCCAACTGCTAAAATTCAGAAAACATGAATGTATTTCTTGTGGTGCTATAGAAATTGTGTTAAACACATTTAGAGTTTTATTGCAGAAGTTGGTGGAAAATGTTTCGTTTTGGAATCTGCAGGGCTAAAAAAGTTAAGGAAAAAAATCCAAAGTGACATTGTTCGAAGAAATGCGATGAATTTGTAAAAAGGTAGAACTAGGGTAGATCAAGACAGACCCATCCAAATCGGGAGGATTTATATTATTTACGCAGTAACTTCGGTGGTGCTACATTCCGTCCCTGTTTATTACCAATCGAACCCGTCATCCGGGTGACATTTCCAGCGGGTTTATTGTTTTGTAAATTAATTACGACAACAAACGCAGCACTACACGAGCGGGTATATCACAGGCCGATCAGCTGTGCATTTAAATAAACTGGCCTGCAACCAAGGCCTGTCGCGGTGCATTTTCTTACCTTTCACCTCCTCGGTCTTATCTAACAACGCAATAAGCCGTGTTGGGCAACGTCACTTGTGTCACTTCGATAATGCATCAAAGAGATTTCATCACAATTATAAAAAGGTTATAAATGCACGGCGCTGATGATTATTTATAATGCGCGCTTGCATCGATGAAAAACGGCCAGAGGCGCATATCGCTGACAAAGACACGCTAAAATTCATCTAGGTTCAGTTCTGTTCATTGCGGAATAAGTTATAGTATTCAACAGTTATTTTTCAGCTGGAACTGGAAGAAATAAGGAAAACAGCGTCACTACAAGTATCACTTGTGCAGTTCTAATCCTGTATCCACTAACAATAAATAGTTCACCAATAAAGTTTCTTGTTATGACATGAGTATTTTTATACATTTCAAACATGTTCATTATCTTTATTCAGTGACCTTTCCGCTGTCCTTGCAATCGATGCAGAAAAACTAAATTCCTGACCTACTTAAAACGTAATTTTGTTCATTTATACACCAACTAATTTTTGAAAATCACTTCTTTAGACACAACTGATATGTCCACTAAATAAAATGCTGAAATGTAATCACTCACTAGCTAGTAATGCTTATCCGACTATCCAGACACTTAGCTCAGGGTTTTTATTATTTAGAAGCTTCAAATTACGCTACAGCTACAGCTAAACACAGCATAGTATTTATTGAGCAAATTTTCAATGTGGTGTTAGAAATAAAGAAAGAAAAGTGTAATCTTTGGTTGAAGAACGAAGTTGTGAAGAATTTATAATGGCTACTTGTTACTTCAACATAAAATGTTAACTGACTTTATAGCATAAATAAATCTAATTCGTGTTTAATTAATATTATTAATGAGTAGCTAGTCATTTCTGTGAATGTACCCCAATGAAATTACAAAAAAAGGAGGTAAAAACCATTTTGCGGCAATAGTAAAAGAACTGTCGACTGTTTCATTTAAGTGAGGTATGGCAATGGACAAAACGCGTAAATTGTACTGTCAGAGTCCTGGACGATTACGCACAAGTGAAGGTTTTGCAATAATGATAGTAAGTTAATCTAACAAAACACGGAAAAAATAAAACTGGGAGTATAAGGAAAGAATTGATATCTGAAAGTTATGTAAAATAAAAATTAAGATAGAATTTTATTCGAGCAAAGTGTTTATAATCCTGAATTGTACATAAACGATAGAATTTTGGAGATTGTTTCGGCGTTATAAAAGCTGTATTAATTATGAGCAAAAAAACTCTCCTTGTAGTACGTGGGTTGCGTACTAGTGTTTTTCTTTCAGAATTCTGAAACACAATATACCAGCACCCTACAATTGGTATTTCGTAATGAGTGTAACATTTAACTTATGTGAAATACAAATTATATCCATTATACAGGGTGTCCCGCATTATGTGGGCAACCTTTCGGAATCTGAAAACTGGTGCAAAAATAACACTATTTTACATTATAACTTTTTTTTAAATAACGCCTGCCTGCTGAGATATTGACTCTTAAACATGAAGGAAGAGAAACAGTTTTTCAATAATATCTCAGACCGGTTGATATAATTTCATCAAATTTTGGCTATTACTATTTTATTACTAAAATGATGCGCACATTCTTTAAATAAATGTTTGGGGGAGGGGGACCAACCCCACATTTTAACCATTAACTTTAAAATGGTTAAGTAGCTTTAGGCCTTGTAATCAAAAAAAGGTACTCTTTGTTCATGCGGCTAAAATTGACTCTTTAAGAGAAAATTGCAGTTGAATGTTACTATTCACATTTTCAGTGCTCAACTGAATAATTTTTTATAAAATTGGCCGTGATAAATAATAAAACTGTGTTAGATGTCACTTTGCATTGATATTTTAACAGAAATTTGTAAAAATTCTGAAATTATAGTAATGGAATATTCATATAAATAAGTATGCTGGCATACTCATTTACATGAATATTATTATTTCAGAATTTTTACAAATATTTGCCAAAATTGCAACAAATAATATAAAGTATTGTTAAAATGTCAAAGTAACAGTGACATCAAACACAGTTTTATTATTTCTCACGGCTAATTTGGTAAAAAAATTATTTAGTTTAACAGTGAAGATATGAATCGTAACAAACAACTGCACTTAACCTTTTTTAAGTTAAGGGATAAAATGTGGGACATAGTTACAATAGTCACAAAAACAGTACAAAATTTACTACGCTTATAATACAACACAAATTAGATGTAGCGTATCATAAAAGTAATACATTTGATATCGTTATATAAAGTTATAGAATAGGAGTACTGTAGATAAAAAAAAATAATTTAAAAAGAAATCGAATTCTTTTTTGGATGGGAAGAAGTGATGTGTCAGCGATCCTTTCTCTAGGAACCACGGAGAGTGGAAGGACGCATATAAACTAAGGTAAGTTAAGAATTTTAAAGCAACATCGCTGTAGATATAATAATTATTAAATAGTAAGTTGTTGGTTTATACCGTGAAATCAAAGGACGCACTTTACATGATAAAATCCGGTAAAAACGCTTCAAGCTAGTGTCACATGACGATGTTCACAAAATTATAAGGACGATTTTAAAATTGAAGAATGCTGCTTATTCAGTATTCGATAAACTTTTAGGATAAGTATTGTACACTCCGCGCTATACCAAAAGAATGAAAAGTTTACCTATATACATCTATGGCTATACCCCCTCGATTTAAGGATTAGCCCTGCGAACCCGGGGAACCCCCGATCCGCTATCGGAATAATCTCAAGCTGGACGATAAAAACGCGGCTTATTAACAGCGCCATTTGGCAACACTTAAAAGACGTAAATACAGATTATGCCGTGGCATAATATTTTTTACTCCGCTTCACGCAACTGTCATACACGAACAACAACAGATGGGGTTGGGGTGTTCAAATTGCTCCCCATATGCCTCGCCGCTAATATGCTAATACCTCGACGATGAGCGGCGAATGAATCACAGGTAGCGGGATTTTTCGCGGGCGCACCTGTTCGGACGCAACCGGAAGCCTCCGGAGCGGCGTGTTTTTTTTACGCTTTTTTCAAAACCAAATCAATCCACTTACCCCGGCGCGTTGAATGGTCAACTAATGGGGCGCCCGCAGCCGACCCCTCGGGGTGGTCACGTTCAGCCGCGATCGCGAAATAATTCGGTCTCGAATAGACAAACCTGATGGATGTTCCGTGGATACGGCACGTGCAGCGTCGAAATTTTTGGTGCACACTCGAAATTTTCACGTGCGCTACTTTTTAAGAACAAGATCTATTTGGAAGTGAGCGCGTTATTTGTCACCGAGACAGATGCCGTGGTATTTTTTTGTGAATTCCAGATAAGCAGCGCACGGTACGCGTCGTTGTCCTGTCAAGCTATCACGTTTCAGTTTAATGTCGGGAATAAGGGAAGCAGTAATCTTTTGTCGTTATGAGGGATTCTTGCCGCTCGTTCGCCTACTTAGATTTCCGTTAATTGGAGTTGATCTTTGGGCTTTTCGCAATAAAAGAAATAATGACACCGGTCATTATGGGGGTAATTAAGCGAGATCAAGTCCCCGGTTTTTGACATTAGTCATAGACATTTCTAAATGCCGTGGGCGTAGCCAAGAAGAATTTGGTCTGGTTTATACAACACAAGAGTAACTTTTCGTGTCACTTCAATCCTACAGCTTCATTGCGGGAGAGATCGATGAAGCCTCGGAAAAATGCAACGTTTAAATAGGTCATAAAAATTTTGAAACTAACGATACGGATTTATAACGTTATCAGCCTCTATACATTTTGAAACTTAATGCTCGGAATTAGTAACTAAGATTTTTGGACCATGCAATCAGTTTATTGAAACAGATCATAGGTAGTGCATTATATAGGATATAAGAATTACCAATGATCTTATCAAATCTTCAAGTCTTTCGGATGAGGAGAAGTCTTTCTTAACTCTTTCCGATTGCAAGGTACACTCGAAGACTTAATTGAAGTAACGGCTAGCGTTGTTATTTGAAGTGTTTAGCGGTAAAGATCTCTTTATTGCACTTTCTACCTCTAGTAAATGGTAGAGAGTACAGCGTGTCTGTGGGGAATTTAACCAGATTTTGATTGCTAACCTCCTTGTCTAACAGCGCTACCCGTTTCTTTAAATAAATCTTCGAGTGCACCTAAATTGTATGGTTTGGCCAAAATCCATAAAAGTAATGTTCCGTTAAGAGCTATAGTCAATACGATTGGCAGTCCTTGTTACAGACTGGCAAAATTTTGTGCTAACTATTTAAAGCCTTATGTAGCAAAAACCACTAGTTTCATCAAAAATTCTTCAGGCTTTATTGACGTTATAAAAGGTTTAAGTAGCTATTTCAGAAAATAATATTTTAGTTAGGTGGTTTCTTTATTTTACGAAAGTACCCATACCTGAAATGACAGATATCATCAAATCCAAAGTTAATAAAGATCCCCTAGATGACACGATAGCCAGATTATTTGAACACTGTTTAAAATCAACTTATTGTGAACAAAATCAGGTTATGCAATGGGTTCACCTCTAAGTCCTATAGTGGCAAATTTGTTTACGGAAAATTTTGAAGAGGTTGCGATCAATAGTTTTAAGTTTAAGCCAAAATGTTGGTATAGGTATGTAGATAGTACTTTTGTTATTTGGCCCCACGGTATAGAAGAGTTTAGTAGGTTTCTAAATCATTTGAACAGTCAAAAGCCTGACATAAAATTTACTATGGAATTAGAAAGCAGTGGTAGATTACTTTCTTGGATATCCACTGAACAGTTAGGACACAAGTATTACAGAAAACCAACACACACGTACAGATATTTACATGCCACATCTCACCACCCTTCAGCTCAAAAGAATAGTCTTATTATAAAGACGTTATTTGTTAGAGCATAAAGAATATCAGACGAAAGTTCTTCACAAATAGAAATTGATCATCTTAAATCAGCGCTAGTGAGAAATGGTTACAGCAACAAGAATATTTGGTCAGTTTTTAATAAAAGTTCTCGTCCAAATCAAGTAAATTCTCACCCAGGACAAAGTAAATAAAAACTGAGTTTGCCTTATGTACAAGGTCTTTCGGAAAAATTAAAGAGAATACTTAGAAAACATGATATTTTAGTTGTTGGTTTAGGTTCTACTAAAGATAAAGTACATTTAGAAAGTGGAGGTGTTTACAAAATTACTTGTTCTAGCGGCAAGTGTTACATAGGTCAAACTAAAACAAAAGTAGGTACGCGTTTCAAAGAACACGTGCTACTAGGGGGCAACAGATAGATAAATCTTCCGCAGCTGAACACTCATATTTGACTAAACATATGATTGACTTTGTTAAAATAAAAATTATACATGGAGAAAAATATTATCACAAACGTCTAATAAAAGAAGCTATAGAAATTTGTAGGAATATTAGTGATATATCCGAAAACATATTATCTTACAATATGGACGCTGAAAGCATTCACCCTCGTATAAGTAGTGCATTACTTTATTTTCTCCATTAAAATGTTCTTCTAAAGCCTAAAAACCCTGAACCCTGTTAATTCACCATACAAGGTCACTTCTTTAAAAAGTACCATATATCAACGAAACTACATACTAACCCAAGTAGTTAACGATGCAAATATTTAACCTGCTACCTGTCCAGCTTGTAAACTGTTAGGTCTGAAGCTTTATTCAAATAAAGTAAGTTTGAAGTACTTCTTATATGCGTTGGATCGGTCTCGTAATATTTGTTATACTATGCTTTAAGCATACGTGCTTATTTATCTGACCTTGCGCATTTATTTACTTGCAGAAGAAACGACATAACAAAATCTTTGTTAAAAAGAATAAGTCAGGCAAAAATTGCGCAGAACAGCTAAATAGCGTTTATAATGACCCTAATTTCTTTATTAAGCAGCACTAGTTATCTCCTCCGTTGGACCTCACTTAATTTAAACGAAATTAAAAATCATTATTTAAAAATATTGACACTCAAAATTCTGAAATCAACAGCGCACTGACGGATGTTATTATTATATCAAACGGCGGCATCTGCCGCATTCACTGTAACCAGACGGGATGCTATGGAAAAAATTGTTAAACTCACCACTAATCTTCTAATCTTCACTGGGACCAAATACTGGGCAAGAGACATCCCTGTAAAAAAATAGGATTACTAGAACTACTGGCACTTAAGAATTAGACTTTACAGCATTTGCTTATAAAACGTGACTCTGATCCTTCTGAATCACGATCACTCACAGCACTTTCTTGCAGTTCTGCAAAATAAATTACTTTTGATATTAAACGATCCAATCAACCACAATCTTAACAAAGAACCTCCTTATTTAAATTTGCTCGACTATTAGGACTTTGTGATTTTCGAGAATTTCTGAATTTTAATAATTTATTACATTCGACTGAAACTGCAGTGTTCTTCTAAATTAAGATATCATTGCTTCAGAGTTTGTCTAATTAACTTCAAGAATAAGAAAACTAAATGTTCATTATCATAATAAAACCAGAAGAAAAATATTATATGTTTGGAAGTATTAGTTTGTAAATTATTCATGAAAAAATGAACCAAAACATGATGAAGGATGAAACTCATTGCTTAACAGTTTTATTTATTAAAACGAGGCACATTTTGAATCAAAGTAATCTCAGTTAAAAGTATCGCGTTTAACGAATTATCAAAATTCCTTAAAATTCCAATGCATTCTATGAAGGGAACACAATTTGGGATACAGAACAGCAGTCTAGGTATGTATGTCCTTATGTATTACTGTAAAGGTCACTGCCAAAGATTTTGGGAACTTTGCAAGTTAGTAACGGTAGTATTAGTTCGATTGAAACAGCTGATCAGTATTTTAACAATAAAGTTGACCCAGTCAAAACTGCAGTTCTGCCATAGGAAATCAGGTGATTTCAATTTGGGTAAGTACCAGAAAAACTAAATATATGATTTTTATTATACATTTACGTTCTGTAGATAAACAGAAAAACACTTGTAAATAGTAGACTTCATAAGTGCCACCTTATTCACAGGGCTAAATGAGCTATAGCCATGGCGCGCCAAAATTTCAAGGCGACCAATTTTTAGATCAAATGGGCCCGTAATCTAAGTGAACTTATAACATTATTTCTACTTGTTAACGGAAAGCCAGCGTTATTTCCTGTATAAACGGATAATAAAAATTTTCTCAGAACCACCTTGTGAATACATTTTATTCTTGATTTTGAGATGGACCCGTACAAGGGCGCTGCATTTTTTTCACAATTTAGTGGCAGTTGTAGAATACATAATAATCTTTACAACAAAGTAGCTAGCAAACATTATATGACAGTTTTTGATTTTTCCAGTGATTTTACCGCCTAAAGGATCCGCAACCCATACTACTGTAATTCCACTTTGGCTACGAGATGGCACTAGCCTACCAAACTGACCTTAGTAGGCAGCACACTAAACGAGGTGAAATTAGTCAATTACTAACGTAAACATGCAAGTGCTTTGGGTGTGTTTAATTTAACTAGTTAACTCATTTTTGGAACTTTTATGTGCCTTAYAAGCTAAAACGATGGCCTACATTAACAGATATTCCATAAGTGTTACGTTATTCGTTTGTTTAGTGACGATTATACCCTTTTGTAAGTTATAATACTGCTTGGTTACTCATCAATTCGTTATTTTTGTTTATCGTTGCTAAAGTGGGCGTGTCCTCAATGATAAAACAATAAAAACATTATTTTTTGCAAAAAATATACTGAAATGGTTTCGTTTTCAATAGGTAACTCCATACGATGCTACCAATGTGCCTCGAGCCAAGATGAAAAGGGCCATGACACCTGCGGAGCCTACAAAAAGTTTGACAAGACTCAACACATAGCTGTTGAATGTAACAGTGAAGAAAGCCATATGCCTGGTTCTTTCTGCATGAAAGTCACCCAGCAGGGGCCCAGAGGCTTTATTTGTAAGTCTGCGATGCTCTGTGTCGCTAACGAAACAATTTTACTGATTACTAACGCTATCGTTATTCCTCAGGGGACGGCAGGTGGAGGCAGGTGATCCGCAGGTGTGCTTCTGTCTCAGACACTGGCGTAACGGGCGTGTGCAACTGGGGAGTGTACATGAACGGAGATTACTGGGAAGAATGTTACTGCGGCGAAGACGAATGCAATTCTTCACATGTCGTTCAGTTATCTTGGGTTTTGCTACTTCTTGGTTGCGCTATTGCGGCTTTACGCAGCTTATTGTAGTCTGTTGTGAATCTCAGTGACAGTAATTTAAGATCTGCGCCACATCGAKGTGTTTAGTACAGTAACCTCCGTCCATATTGTACATATATGAATTTTTTATGTTTTCTAACGTACTAGTAACGTTTTTTTTTACAATATACATTCTATGTTGTTTGTGGTTTTACTTTCACTTTATTAAAGTATATTCTACAATATTCTCAACCACTGTTAAAATGTGATCATGAAAATTTTGCAAAACTGCAAAGTTTTAGCCCAAAATTTTGCAAAATAAGTACGAATTTTCCCTGTTTGGCACAAATTTGCTCACGTTTACGGAATTACTTTGTGCTAAACAAGTCAAGAATCAAATTACGAATGGGGCTGGACGATACCATTAAACAGGTATCGACATTCGTTACTGGTGTAGTATCGATACTACACAAAGTATCAAATGAACACTTTTATGTACTGTCGATACTTGAATACCACGAGAAGGTAGTATCGATACCGGCAAAGGTAACCATACTTTGAGTAAGTATCGATACTCTGCCCAGCCCATATCAATGGTTCGATATTTACAATACATTTGTTACTTTTGAATACTTTGGACACTTTGATACTTTCAATACTTAACTACCATGAAAAGGTGGTATCCATACATGATACCGCTGAAGGTATTGATACTTCTCAGCCCTAATTAGGAATAAGCGGTAGGTGATTACAATAACATTTCCTCATTTCCAGCTAAGCATGGTCACTTTTATTTGACAATCTTGGAGTGTAGTCAACAAAAAAAGGACACACTCCGAAACGAAAAGTAGTGCCGATTCTTTTGCGGATTTCCGATGTAATTGATGGAAATGCACAAAAAAATATTCGTAGAGCGTTATTACGCGGTTTGATTCTCCACATTATGTACAAATAGACCCCCAACAAAAAAATTTTTACCGCAAATTGTGAACCTAACCACCTACCTTCATCACTACTGCATTAAGCGTATCCAACCATTTAKACCACATTATTCAGTCTAACGGCACAWTTCCACTTGCAAAATGATAAATGTGAGCAATTCTTTTGGCACTGATTGGCATTTCTTGCCTGCTTTTTTTGAATTTTTGGGAGGATGAGCAAATTTACCGTACCGTACCGAGAATAATAAACACCGACAGAGAACTGCCCAGAGCTTCACAAGTAATACGTAAGTAGTCACAGCCAACTAAGATTCTAGAAGGCATTGTMAAAAGCACTGTGCTCTATTAATTAACCCAGGCAAATTACGTTTTTGCTTTCCGAGGAATATTTGGAAGCTGGAGATGATTTTAATCAACTTTGGGTAACGCAAATAGGAAAGATATGGGTTTGTGACAGTTTCTGAGGTAAACTTAACTTTTGGGAACTCAAAACCGTTATATTTTGGCACATTTTCGCTTATAACTCGAAAATTGCGAATTCTACAGAAAATAGTGCTCTTTCCAAAATTAAAGGTCACCAAATTTCGCATCTAATGAGTTTTTTAATCGTTAATTCGAGTCAACGATTTAACCACAATGCATGAACAATTTGAACCAACTTGACTGAAAATTGGTTTATTCTCACGTTCAGGCTCCTATAACTCATAGGCAACTACTCTAAATGAAAAATGTCAAATAATGAAAGTTGTAGAGTATCATTATAGTGTACAGGGAGCTCTTAATTTTTCAGATTCGTCCATGGATACACGAAATAAGCTTTAAGTTACAACGACTTTTGAACACAAATCATCTATATTCATCCATTTGTTCGAATTTAAGGGCAATTTTATCATGCTACTGTTCCAGAAAGGCCAATATAATATTTAATTCAACTTAACTCAGTAGGTACAAGTGGTTCTGCAAAAGTCTACTTTTCAGATGAATAAATTTACCTACCTTATACATCCAAATTATGATACAAGGTTTCAGAATAAGAAAGTCGTATAAGCAAAAAAATTTTTGAACGTTTAAGGAGCTCATTAGACGGAAACGCTGCATTTTTTGTAAAATGCACCGTCTTCCCTTTATCCTTTTATAAGCAAAAAGTGCCAATATTTCGCGGTTTCTCGATTCAAGCCAGAAGCTGTCGCAAACTCAATTAAACTTTTATTTGGGATACTCAAAATGGATTAAACTCGTTTCCAGATACCTTTGGGGAAGCATGACCCTTTTTGGACTAACTTGCCTAGGCTAAATAATGTTCTACAAAGAAAAGATTTCGGTATGGACAATATTTATGACTTAGTAAAAGCGTATATTACAAATTAATTTCACCTAAACATCTTTAAACTAGATAGATCCGTTATCGGACCAATCCTTTCATTAACATTAAACTAGCTAACTTTTTCCATTCATTACCTGAGACAATACAAAAAAACGATGGTCAGAAGCTTAATAACTAAACTGCCTAGACTAGCAGAAGCATCACATTTTACGACGTAACTACAATAGGAATTCAATTTAGCGTGCGGTCCTATACACGCAGAATAGCTAATTACGTGGGCCACGTAATTTTGCTCTATAACTCCTCGAATTAAATGAGAGTTAGGTCCGGTGGCGAACACAGCTACATCCTCTCCTCCGTGAGTTTCAAACGACAAACCCCAAGTTGCAGGCTGTCTGTACAAAGGATCCCTCAGCCTATTGGGGTCGTCATGGAAGCTCCTCCATGGATGTAAAGGAGAATCGGTGTCGTTTGGTAGGTAGTGGTAGTAGAAAGCTGGTCCATTCGCGTAACTAACCACTGGGTAAAGGATACCTACCTCCTCATCATCGATTGTGTACCCTACAGTTCAGATTTAAGAGATTTCCGAAGAATTCAGCTTCAACTTACCGAGAATATCGTTTCCCCTCGCAGGATAACCGTTGAAGGTGAAAGAATGGGAGTGATCAGCCGTTACAATAATCAAAGTATCGGGACCTGTTTCGTTTAAAGCTATACGAACTGCTTCTTCCAGCTGAGATGATTCTTCCAACGCCATCCTCGCGTAGTTATCGTGGTGAGCTTTGTCTATCAATCCACTTTCAACCATAAGAACAAATCCTTTCGGCGATTTCTTCAAAACCTTCAACGCATTTTTCGTCATTTCAGGAAGACTAGGACTTCCTGCTGGGCTTTTATCCCGTAGTAGCTCGTAAGGCATGTGCCTGCCAGCAAAGGCGCCTAAAAATACACAGTACAGTTTTCTTATAGTTATTGCATGGACCGTTTACCAAGAAGATACTCTGTGTCATCGTTTACTGCTTGCAGTCCTCCTGTGGTCGAGGCCAATACCGCTTTGGCATTTGCGTGTTTGGTCAGCCATATCTCAGTCAGATTTAAACCATCAGATCTGTTGCAATTTTCCCCTCCTCTGAATCCTAAATACTCCTGTCCTCCTCCAAGCATCACTCTGAAGTTTTTTCCCGGTGCGTCTTCTATCAACTGTCCGAGCTACATCCTTGATGAGTCCCTTATACTCTTCTTTTACTTCTGTATCGCACTGGATATATCTAATGTAAGTTTGAGCGTAAGTTCCAGCTGGAGTGGCGTCCGTTAAAGCCGTCGTACTTATAATACCTTAGAAATATATACAACTACACGAGATTAAATGCAAAAGAATTGAGGAGTACCTGTGTATTTCCCAGCGTTTTGTGCCCAAGTCATAAACCCTTCTAGTTTGGCGTTTTTGTGAATGGCTTCATCATAGTGATCAGTGTGACTAGTAGCATCTACTCCAATTGCTTGATAACGAGTTTTCACTCCAGTGAAAAGCGCTGTGCCAGATCCTCCAGAATCAGGAACTTGCTTGTCGACGTTGTAGGTCTGAAATGGTCTAAAGGATTAAACCATACCAAAATATAAGCACTTTTACCTTCGCTAGTGCAACATTCGGAAAATCCTCATAAACTTGTTTGTAATCTTCTCCGCTTTGTTTCAAGCTCCTTTGCCCTTTGTATATTCAGGCCCCTGAAATGGTGGAGATACCCATTCCGTCACCAATGAACAATATAACATTCTTGGCCACGTGCTGATTTCTATCATTTTCAAGGAGAATATTCCTCAGTAACTGTTCCGTACCGATCCTCCACCAATGATTCTTGTCTTCGAGAACTAGCTTTTCTTCTGCGGTTGGGTAAATTTCTTCGAATGCGTCTGATGGCAAAAGTTAGGATGTGCTACAGACACTTAGGTTTATTAATACCTGACACGGCGAAGGTGTTAATGACACGTCCTGAACAGGAAGATAATATGAACACCACGAAACATGCTGCGTACATTTCAAAAAGTCGCAGTAACCTTTCGTTAAATTTTGCAACGAGGTCGMTGCGGAACAAGGACCACTGATAAACCTAGCTGCCATGCACCTACTGAAGCACTATATGTGTATCGCTGTWCTACGAATTTTTATCCCAACTCCCTCCATTTACTAAACAACCAATAAATGAATGACCGTTATATTTTGAAACTGTCAAGAGAACTCTGAGCATGTCACGCGAGATCAGAAACAGCATAACAGATAAGGCTAATCGGAAACGTGACTTCTTTTGCTTTGTGTAATTAGTCTGTGTCGTTATGAAATTTTTAACATAATTAAGAGCTCGTATTTTTAGATGCTAGATAATGCTTTTTTATACTTTATGTGTACTCTTCACTATGCATGTTTTGTTCTTCAGCATAGTCAGTGATGACACTTTCGCCACTTAATGTTAATGTCATAAGCATACAGCTGATAAGTTACCTCCGAAGTGCCGTAAGGCTTTCGCTTCACCTAAGCACATTGTCTTATACCTCTCCTTGTCAATATATGTATATAAGGCAATGCTTCCCATCGTGCTTTAAAACTCTGTAAACCTGTTATTGACAATCTTTTTTGTTCCCGCATACTAACAGAATTAATCTGAACCTTTATCAGAGGAGTTTACGTTAACGATATCACTTTTTAAATTACAAGCTGAATTGCAGTCCCTTGACTAAACAATAATAATATTAACAATATTGCATAACAAAACCAAATAACACTTTATCATGTAAACTAAAGATAGATCTAAAACATGCACGTCATCTTCGGTTCGGTTTGTAGCTCAGTGGCGCGAGGTAGATTGGGGGACAAAAGTTCTTCACATCCCCCTTTACAAAAAAAATAACTAAATAAAAGTATGCTCCTGGCTGAAAAACCTTCCATTAAATAAGAACCAGCTTTATAACCGAACCTAATAATCAATAATTACAATAATAATAATAATAATTCAGCAAGACAACATTGAAAAAAATGCTTCACTACTATGGCTTAAAGTCCGAGAGCTGCATCCTGAAACAGAAGGGTTTTTTCATCCAAGACCGGGTAATAAAAACTAGGAATCACGAAAAGTATATCTTCAAAGATACAACAGTAGTTGACATATGCAGGAAATGTAACTTACCGGGAGAAGCCATAGATCATCGGAGGCTTCCCAACCCTTTCCAACTCAGTTTACCTAGGAAGACATAATCAAGTTGCCACAATCATCTATGTACATACATACATTCTCCCTCGTATGAACTACAACCGGTTATACATAACCGAGAAAAAGAATAATAATAACTTTCTCCACAAGGAAAGTTGCAAAAATTGCAACTTACGGGCTTAACGACCCCGCGGACCCTAGTAACAACAAGGAGAAAACCTGGGGAAATGACCGCAATCCTAAGGTGTAGAGCGTGTCGAGAAGTCACATAACGCCAAACCGGGGTCATCTGGTGATCAAAAAAATGGGTGAAAACAGGGCACTCCTGTAGTTGATTTTAGAACCCTAGTACTCGTCGAAATAACGATGGAAAATAATACTAATTACATATCTTCTAACGAACGGCGTGATGATCGAGAACGCCGCCGTAATGAACAACTCTATAAAAATGAAACCTCATCCAATAGTAGTTCACAAAGTCCTCAAAAAGATGTTTTGCGGGATTTACGCCCAGCATCTACTCAAGCAGGCGTTTCTAGACAAAGGATGGACAGATGAAATCAACCGAAATCTACTTCTTTGTTACTACACCGTTACAAACAATGAAATAGGCATGACAGCATACCATGCACGATTACACCATAGATTCACCAACATGTATCCCGAATTATCAGATCTAACTGAACAGGGGTTGTCAGACCAAGTAAGTCATTATTGGATATAACAGAATAACAAGACAAGAACAAGAGAAGCTAAAATAACAAACAAAACAAAAACTAAACGAACAGTATACCGTAGAAAATCAACAAGACGAGCAAAGAGAATATTGTGAAAAAACGTACAGGCAGCTACAGGAAGTGGGGGCCGAGTGTCCAGAAGCAACAGACGAACTTGTAAATCAAAAAGTAAATGGAAACAGAGAAAGTAATACTAACCATGAAAAATTCATAGAAATAACATCTTCAATGAAATATACATCAAATGTGAAGGTACAAACCCTCTAACGCGACCAGACATACCAAGAATACGGGAAAAATACAACATCAAGAAAACAGCACCGATAGTTGACGATATTGTATATGAAAAAATACAACAGAATACGAAAAATGCATTGAAGAGATACACACATACAAATACTGTGGAGCATTAACAACATTTACAAAGAATAAAATTAACATCACTAACACCAAAGAGAAACGCGAAATACCGCCATGGCAGAAACGACTTGATAACAAAATGTAAAAGTTAAGAAAAGGAATTGGTCAAATACACATCGAAAGGAACAACTCTCGGTAGGAAAGAGTAAAAAAAAGTCTGTGGCAGTGGACCCACATTCACGACAAGGCATTTGCGGAAGTAAAGAAGCTTCTTTCTTCAGAGTCTTTACTGGTACATTCTGAAGAAAACAGAAAATTGGTCCTCTCCTGTGATGCAAGCCCATGGGGAATTGGTGCTGTTCTATGCCAGATCGATGACAGCGGTTTGGAGAGATCTCTTGCATATTTTTCAAGGACGCTCAGTGCGGCAGAAAGAAAATACAGTCAATTGGATAAAGAAGCATGTGCGATTGTAAAGTCAGTAAGGCGTTTTCATAATTATCTGTATGGGCGGCAGTTCCAGATACAAACGGATCATAAACTGTTATTAGGATTACTAGGAGAAAATAGACCTGTTCCAGAATTATCCTTACCACGGATGGTTCGTTGGGCATTATTTCTTTCAAATTACGATTACAATCTTTTATATTGTCCTGGAAAAGAGCTTTCGCTCGCGAATGCGCTGAGTCGGTTACCACCTCGAGAGGAAATAGAAAACGACATTGCCGTAGATCCACGKATTGGCAATGTTTTAATGACAGAGAATCTACCGAAGATTCCRATAAAAGCGGACATCTTAGCAWAATTGACGAAACAAGACAGCATTTTGAAAAAAATTACTAATTGCATTCAAAGTACATGGCTACAGCGAGTTGAAGGAGAATGGAAACCTTATTACAACAAAAAGGAAGAACTATCAGTATACAGAGATTGTTTATTATGGGGGTCACGAGTGATCGTTCCACAGAAAGCTAGAGAGAACAGGTATTGAACACGTTACATTCATGTCACACGGGAATCGTAAGAATGAAAGCCCTCGCTAGAAGTTATTTTTGATGGCCAAATGTGGACAAGGATATAGAAAGATTGGCTAGAAATTGTAGTGTGTGTCAAATCTCACAAAATCCACTACCTAGGGCGCCAATTCACCCGTGAGAATGGGCAAAAGAACCATGGAGTCGCATTCATTTGGATTTTGCGGGACTTTTCTGGGGTAAAACGTGTCTAATCTCGGTGGACTTGTTTTCCAAATGGGTAGATGTTAAGCTAGTACAACACGACAAATACCATAATAGCATTGAGAGTAATTTTTGCCACATACGGACTACCAGACGTGTTGATTACAGATAATGGCACAGCTTTCACGTCCGAAAATTTCAAATGCTTCGTTGTAGCAAATGGCCATGGGCGTACCGAAGGGGGGCGAACACTGGGCCCTTCCCACCTTCCATATATTTAGCTGATTAATTAAGTATGTATTTACGAAATTGTTAATGAAGTAAAATTTATAAACAAGCGTATTTCACCATTTTCATCCAGAACTCATATTTGACCTATGCAAATGACAGTCAATAAGTCGTTGTCAAACGGTTTCCAAGCTTATTTTGGCCAGGAGTCATATTACGATTTCTACTTTGTTCAGCTCTTGTAATATGTTTTCTTATAGGGATTGTTCAACTATGCATGATTCTGTTATATGGAAAACCCAGAATCGGTCAGATATTTGTATTTGGCGGTAACTCCAATCTTCTTAGTTCCAAATTTCAAAATTAATACAGAGAAACAAAAAAAATAAAAAATATCAGTTATTCTGAGCAAAAATCTATCCGAACTAAGAGTAGTCTATTTAACGTAAGTTTTAGGAATCCAGTAGTATTACAAGCACGAATTAAAACCCGGTGTGCTGTTAAAATGCCAGTATACAAAAGACTTTTTGAAAAACGGATTAAATATATCTCAGTTTATTTAAATGAGGCTTAATTTGGTTAAAATATTAAGTGTTGGGTTAATTTTTGGAAGCACTGCACTGGCGGACTACGGAGCTTGGCTAGAAAACATAAAAATTTGGATCTTCACAGAAMGTGTTTTAAGTCGCCTCGCAGAAAATCKACGAAGATTGCTCATGGAATAAATATTTCATTAAATACTTAGGCACTTAATCTGATAAATGCACGTTTTTATTTCTGTTGAATTATTCACTAACGGAAATTGATGCTTTGCCGCCCTTAGACTAAAAGCTGCGTGCGCCTATGTGTTTCCTACTTTTCATACAATTTTCTTATACCTACTGAATACGTCAAAAAATTTTTAGACTTTCTAAAATTAGTCAGTGAAGATGCGGAGAAACAAATTACGACAGTTTGCAAAATCAACGACGATTTGTGAGATGTTAGGGTTTTATTATTATTATTATAAATCTCGAATCCAACATAGTTCATATTATCAGCCGCGTAAGTGTGAAAATAAAATGTAGCGCGGTGACTCCGTAAGCAAACCTTTATCACCATCACGTGTACAAAATGCAGGCTCTAGTAAAAGTGGGTGAGGTGGATTGTAGTAATCAATTTATTTTTTAGCTGTGCGTGAAGTATCGAACGCTTAATTCAGGCCGCACATGCGCCATCGCCCAGCCCCATGTTAGTTCTGGCTGATCAGTGGTTGCTCCAACAATTCCTATGTCGCAAATAGATACATATCACGTAGATTCCTCCCCACACCATTATGTCCGTGCCGTATGAAGGGTGCCCGAGTTGGATACCATCGAGGAGCGGTGTGACCCATCCTGCCCAGAGGCCGTCACCCTGGCCCCTGAGGTGTCTGCACTGCAGTTCGCCGACGAACCACCCAGCAACATTCAGGCTKMCGCCCCCGTTCTACCTCAGTCCGTCTGTGAAGATAACCTCCCCCGAGCCAGCCCGACAACCATTGACCCCAGAACCAAGGATTWGCCGAAGGATGAAAAAMCATTCCACTCGGAAAGCATGCTACCTAGGTACCAGCGAGAACGATTCAAAACGGAGCATAGCGCCCGTCCCAYGGGCCTTAGAATATCATCACCTGATGAGCCCGATGAAACTCAGGGGGGCCAGCTTAGGTACAGTGAGCACGAGGCATATCGATACAACAGGGAGCTGCCCCTGGATACGTCCTTGTCTCCGCTGTTGCGACGCAGGGACCTCCGTCTGGAATACGAAGAGGACTCCCCGTTTTGGTAAGCGCCCAGTCAGGCGATCCACTATGTTCAAAATAACTGCTTACCAATAGTAGATATTTGTCAGTTTTTTCAAATGCACGTCATATTTTGAATAATTAAGTATGGTTGGTAGCTCTTATACACGGAGCATTGAATCTCCAAACTCCAGAAGTGTATTCTTTCCGATTTTTTATTTTCCATTTATACAACGTTTTTGTAATCAGTTTTCTAAGTGTCGGTACTGGACCCTAACATATTTTCTGATTCGTTTACTATATGGGTATGTTCCCATTATTCCTTAATAATAATAATAACTATTTGTGTAGTAGATCATCATACTATATAATATTACATCCATCAGCATGGGCATACCGAAGGACCTGGATAGCCAACTCTGGGCCCTTTTAGCTGATTAATTAAGTACGTATTTACGAAATTATTAATGAAGTAAAATTTATAGACAAGCGTATTTCACAATTTTTATCCAGAACTTATATTCGACCTATGCAAATGACATTCAATAAGTCGTCAAACGGTTTCCAAGGTTATTTTGGCCAGGAGTCATAATACGGTTTCTACTTTGGTCAGCTCTTCTAATATGTTTTCTTATAGGAATTGTTCAACTATACATGATACACATAATCGGTCACATATTTGTATTTGATGGTAACTCCAATCTTCTTAGTTCCAAATTTCAAAGTAATACAGTGAAACAAAAAAATCAAAAGTATCAGTTATTTCGAGCAAAAATCCATGCGAACTAAGAGTTACGAAAGTCTTTTTAACGTAAGTTTTAGGAATCCAGTAGCATTATAAGCACGAATTAAAACCCGGTCTGCTGTTAAAATGCCAGTATACAAAAGACTTTTTGAAAACAGATTAAATATATTTCAGTTTATTTCAATGACGCTCAATTTGGTTAAAATATTAAGTGCTGGGTTAATTTTTGGGAGAAGTGCACTGGCGGACTACGGAGGTTGGCTTAACTTCGAAAAAAATAATAGCTAAATGAAAAATGTGATAATCAAATAAACCCAAAGATGGTATATTCTGTACTGTGTTCATAACAAAGCATGTCTTGCATAATTTTATGCAACTATCTAATTCTGATTTTACACAGTACCTACTCATAATGTGTACAAAATCGTCGTCGAACATTGAGATGTAATATGCTATCATTTTACTGATGTGTTGCGGTGTTTGGTTGTTATCTCGCATTTATACAATCGACCCAACAGCACTATTTCCGATTTATGCCTTGGTCATTATTTTAGCCAAAGAGCATAAAGAAGTACTCAAATTTGATCTATTTAAAATCTCAGATCGATGCGATCACGGTTTTTAATCCAAAATTTGCTAATATCCAAGTTTAATGGAGTATTATCGATGTGCTAATATTCAGTTTCAGATGACGATATTAGGCGCTTTAAGCAAATAAACTATGCATTTATGATTAAAGTTAAAAACATAAATTACTTTTATGTCACATAAAAACTGCAACAGAAGTAATAATCGAAGTATAACTTACATTGCCATCATTAGATTAATTAAACTTAAAGGAATACCTACATTTATAATAATTTATACTGTGCGTTTAATTATTAATACCTGCAGATTTCGGTATAGTCAAGTAAATTTCGTAAAAAATTTTAACATACGTTTTTGGCGATATTGAACCATTTTTTGCAAATCAATGACAGTCAGCAAGATGAATATAATACTTGAAAGGATTTTTGCAGCTTAAGAACAATAACAAATAATTGTTTTAAAATATGCAGAAATTTGAGTAAAATTAGATGTATGAGTAAAAATTGTTAAAGATAAAGCGACCATCAATTTAATGCTGATTGATGGAGTTTGGCCAGCTGACGCATGATGCTGCGGCCTATAACTTGTATTTTTAAGTTCAACTAAGATTAGCTAAACCAGCAGCTTAAATCAATACAGTCTTAGGTACTGTTTCACGACCAGGTTGTTTCCTGATTCTCAGTTTTGATAATTTTTTTATCTATACTGGCTACCTATTCACTCCTAACTTAAATTTCTGAAACTTCTAATCCGAAAAGATGAAACTGAAAAGCGCATCGGTTTATTAATTATTTGATATGTGCAAATTCCAAATCATAAAACGTGGTTCTATTAGCAGATGCTTAAGGCGATATTTATATTTCTTTGGTAGTTCGTTTGACATTACTACAGATTATGTGGATCATGGATATTTATTCTTCCAAATAAAGTGTATCTACTCATCTTTTGTTAAACGTGATAGACATGAAACTGAATGCGCTAAATATTGTAAATATCGTCCAACTGAGATGATCAATAATTGAGTTAGGAATAAACGAGCTTTTGAGAACAGTATATAAAAAATGTAAAAAACTTGGTCCTTCACAGAAGATGTTTTAAGTCACCTTGCAGAATATTAACAAAGATTGTTCATGAAATAAATACTTCGTTAATTACTTAGATACGTAATCCGAAAAAGGCACATTTTTATTTATGTTGAATTATTCAGTAAGGAAAATTCCTGATTTGCAAAAGTTACAAGCATTAAAACAAATTAAATAAAATAACATTACACTTATTGCTTAACGTAAATATGACAATAAATGACATCAAGTTAAATAAAATTATTATAAAATTCGTAATAATAAAATATTAAATTTATGTATGGAAGGTTCCAGCTTTATACTAGGAGGTAATTTATAAAAGATCATGGTACACGAATACAATGGCTCTTTTCGTACAATGCAGTTCCGTATGGTATTGCTCTAAAACCTCGTGTTAGACAAATTGCAACAAAAGTAGCACACTAGAAGATATAAATGCTAGGAAATGTTAAAATTTTGTGTGCCCTAAATATAGGTTTGCATGATTCCCTTGATTTTTGATCAAGCGAATGAGTAGTTTCTAAGCAATTAGAGTACGTTGCATGTCAACTGAATTCCCCCCAAACTATTACATTATACCTCATTTATGAGTAAACTAGTTGACTGGGTCAGAACTGATTTTAGTTTTAAGATAGCATAATACGCACACCTTAAGTTTCCCACATACATAATTAGCTTGATCTATACATATTTATAAAAATTAGAAAAAACAGGCCCTAAGACGGACCCCTGTGCAATTCTAATTGTAAGTGTTAAATGTTTGGGAGCGGTTCTTATTAAATTTCACAATTATAATTGACGACGACAGAAAAGATATTATCCATTGATAGAATTTTTATTCGGTCAGATGGAAGAAGAGTACAATCCTGATCTATGCTTTACATTAAATAACGAAGTACCATTACAAGCATCACGAGATGTACCTACTTTCTGGTTTTCCACGCAGCCAACTTCATTAGTTATTGTTAAACTTGGCGCTGAAATTAAACAATTTCCTTCTCTTCAAAGACCTAGATGGAATTTTCAAAAAGCAAAATGGATTCAATTTGCCAAGCAAGTGGATAGTGTTCTTCGTTGGATCCCACTTACTGCAATGAATTATCACAGATTTGTTGGKGTAGTCAAGAATATTGCTAAAAATCTCATTCCTCGAGGTTTTAGAAAAAGTTACATCCCATGTTGGAGCCTTGAAACAAAGAACTTGTACAATACATATGTTTCTAGTCCTACTCCAGAAAATACAGATGCTGTATTAATTTCGTTTAATAAAACAAGAAAAGAAAAATGAAGCAATTTAATGAAAGATTTCAATTTCAAACATAGTAGTCGCAGTTGTTGGAAGCTTTTGCAAACGTTGTTGCTAGTCGTTTGGTAAATATTTCAAATTCCGTCAAAATCGGAAAAAAGAATAAAAAACGTCGGGTTCAGAAGCAAAGGAGGAAGGCAAAGATTTCAGAAGATCTATCGAGTTGTTTCAACCGGTTTTGATAGAATATGCCCAGAATTCATCAAAAATCTGGAAAGTTTTGCATAGAAATGCTTTACTTCTTTCTTTAATGATGTTTTTGTTACAACCCGCTTACCGCACCGGAGTTCAAAAAGACCAAGGTAATCACAATCTCCACGGGAAGCGTCCAATTATCGACCCATTTCTTTGTTGAGTGTTTGCTACAAGATTTTGGAGAGGATGATTTATAAGCGCATTTCTCCTATAGTTGAAAATGTTCTTCCCCCTGAGCAAGCTGAATTTCGACCACAAAGAAGTTGCTGCGACCAAGTTTTAGCTTTAACGAACCCCATTGAATCCGGTTTCGAAAAACGTTTAAAATCTGGTGTTGTTCTTTTGGATCTCACTGCTGCATATGACACAGTCTGGAAGGATGGCTTACTACACAAACTTTACAAGATTATACTTTGTAAACGGATTGTCAGTCTTATCGAGAACATGTTAATAAATATGAGATTTAGTTTTTATCGGCGAAAAATCAAGTAAAACAAAAAATCTTAACAATGGTCTTCAACAGGGTGCAGTATTATCTCAATTGCTTTTTAATGCATATACGAGTGATCTTCCTGTACACTTTCAAAAAAGTTTGTTTATGCTGACGATATTGCTCTGACGTTTCAACATAAAGAATTTAAGCTACTAGAAAAACAACTTTCCGAAGAAGCTACTGCTTTATGTGGCGATTATGTGTAAACCCATCCAAAACAGAAGTTTCCTGCTTTCATTTATCAAATGCTCACAAAGGTAAGAAACTAAATGTTTCATTGAATGGAATACCACTTAAATACAACTTTCATCCGGTCTACCTTGGTATCACTCTTGACTGTTCTCTTACCTACAAATCCCACCTAGAAAAAGTAAGGCAAAGCTGAAAATAAGGAACAATATTTTATTAAAGTTAGTGGGTTCGACTTGGGTTGCACAATTGAATACTGCTACGCGACTTATAATAACTGTCACTTTAAAATCAACTCCCACCGATTGACTACCAGTACTTTCTAACATTGCTCCTCCTATTCTAAGAAAACTTGTAGTAAAAAAGCTTTGGATAAAATATAACAAATATCCACAAGATTATCCAATTTGGTCTAACTTGATTACTCCTGAAAATCGACTAAAATCTAGAAATACCCTTCTCGATTGAATCGWCTAATATTGAAAACTTCTTTGTTCTTTATGAATGGCGCAATATGTGGTCCAATGCCCAAATTTTTAATAAACATTTAACAAAAGATCCMACAAAAATGGTACCCGGAATGGATCAGCCAAACTAGTCATGCTAGATGTAATTCGATGTTGTTTAAATGGAATGCATTGGAAAATCCATATTGTCGATGTAAGTTTACTGAAGACTCTGATAAATGCATTAGCAATAGTCTTCGACAACAACAATTAGGATCATTCATTACTAGAATTAAATATTAAAATCTAAAAACAACATATTAGTTGTTTTTAATTATTTTTATACAGCCTCCTGGAGTTTGGTGCGTTTCTTCTAATTCCCCTTCTTAATGTATTATGCTCGACTTTCATTAAATACAAACCACGTTCACGTGATATTTTACCTAAATGCCAATTTGAAGAACGGGGGATTCTATCAATTTCGTATTTATCCCTAAACTAGAAAAAATCCAAATCTTTGCAACCGAGAAGTGTTGCCACTCTTTATAAATAATAAAAATAACATACCACACTGTCGTAATAAAATACGTTTGCATTTGGTATTTAAGACATTATTGAAATAAAATTATTCCCAAAAATTGTCAAAACACTCAGCAATTTTTTCATATTTTTATGTGCAGAATTCACTTTGTATTAAAAACAGAGGCCTCTATTCTCCTCATATCAAATCAGACACCTGATGTATTCGTTTATAATATGCGTATTTTGATTAAAGTTTTAATTAGATGCACGCATAGCGTGTGATCAAAAGATCTCTAAATCTCGCTTATTTTACTTTATGTCTAAATATACTAACCTCATACGCCCAAATCATACACACATATTTGATACAGGTGTCAAAATTTGAAAAAGAAAAACTTGCATAACTTCAATGTCGCGAATAGAACTACCCTACTTTTGAATTTCATTCGATAGAACACAATTATTTACAACTTTCAACTACAACCGGTAACTAAAATGGGTAGTTTTGAAAACGGAATTGAATTTGTTTACTGTTTAACGGCCTCTACACGTTGTTCCTTTGTTATGCTGTGGTAAAAGTGCATTTTTATCACTAGCATCCTTAATTTTTGAGAAAAAACGTAAATGATACTCAAAAGCACTTTTAAATATGGTTTATTGTTTGACAGAGAGTCAGAAAAACTTTTTATTAGTTGTACGCATCTACTACCAGTTCTCTCAGATCTTTTTTAATTTTTTTTAATAATAATTACATTGTAGATACGTTCGTATAAAATGGGATGAATGCGGATGCGTAAAGTTAACAAGCAATTATTGTGACCCCTGGCTCTGAAACTGAAACAATAAATGATAGTTACAAGTTTTTACCAGCGGTAATCTATGTTGTTGCAGTTTTCACCAACGTAGCTGACAAAAATATGTTTATTTATGTATTTCTATAAGAAAGGAGCATCGCGTTATAGAAAGCATAGGTGGCTAGATAATACAGCACAAAACATAAAATCCGTCTCCAAACTACCAACTTTAATGTTATTTAGTTATGGTTATAAGTTGAAGATAATTATAAGTTCTATACTGAATGAAATGAAAAAATAGATTAGGTTCTATTTAACATAATGGAAGTTATGTATGTTTCTTTCTTCTCTTTAAATCTTAACACTTAATTGTAAATACCCTGTATAATTTTTAAATTATAGGATATATTTGTATGATTTATACATATGTGTTACATATTTTCAGAACAAAGTTAAATTAATTATATAAAATAAGCAAGATATAAAAATTTCTTCGATTGTCATGATTTCTATTATTTGCATTTTTACGAATATCTCAAGAAATACACATTATTTTTAAAAATGCCTGAAATAAGGTTACCTTAATTTTTAGCGAAGTATACGAAACTATAATAAAATATGTATAGGTCTGTGTTTAAAAAACCGAAGTCAGTATCTCAGTACAGCTATATTGAGACACCCGATATTTACCAATATACTTTCAGTTTATCAAAAAAAGAAATGAAGATAAGTTAATAATAACTTTTTTGCTGGGGCGCATTAGGCCAGACAGGGTGGGGCAGTCAAAACGCACTTTCTATATTATGTATTAAAAATATTACATATTAGAACAAAATAAATCCATTTTTTCTGAGGCTTTTCCTGACAGTTTCATCAGCAATCTTCCTACTTGCCCTTCTCCATTTAAAAACAAAATCTTCGGCACTAGTGGCTGCTTATTCAGTTTTTTGTAATTTCTTTTTGCAAAGAGCCCAATATTTTTCAATCGGCCGACACTGTGGCACATTAGCTGGATTTACTTGTTTCTCTACAAAATTTGTTTGTTTTTCCATTAATAATTTTTTACATTCTTTGCATAATGAACAGAAGCTAAATCTGGCCAAAATAAAGTGGGGCCCTCGTGCTTCCTTAGAAAAGGAAGCAGGCGTCTTTTCAAATATTCTTTGATGTAAATTTCGGCATAAATAATTATTGTTCCTGTGGTAACAAAGCACTGAGTATGATGCCCGCATTGGCAGATTGCCTACAACACAAGATACCTTTTTCCCAAATTTTTCTACACTGATAGTTGTTTCAGACTTGGAAAGAATCTCTCTTTTAAAAGCAGTATAATATTGTGAACCTGGTAGATTCGTAAAATCTTTTACATATGTTTCGTCATCCAATACCAAGCAAAAACGTGTTTAAATTGTAAATTAAATTGTATAGCTTTCGGGCTCCGGTTTTAATAATTTTTTCCTGCTTTTCTATAACTTTTGGCACTTTGCTTTTTATACGTTTTCAGACCAGCACGTTTTTTTATCCTTTCTACCGTGCTTGTAGTTGTACCACATTTTTTTGGCAATGTCTCTGATGGACATGCTGCGATTTTTCGTAAGAGTTTTTTGCTCCAATTGCAAACCATGTCTGCCAGATTTTCTTACAGAATGTGGCTGTCTTAATGTGTTTTGAGTCTTGAAATAACGATTTAGTACATCTACTGTTGATCGTGGCATTTTCAATTCATTTGCAATGAAGTGCCTAGGACGCTGTGGATTTTCTAACCATTTGTGAACGACCTTTCCTTGATGCTCCTCTTCATTCATTTTTTATAATCAAAATGTTATGTACAAATATATAACTTCTACTTAACTAGATTTTTAAACTTACGTACTAGCCAACGCAAAATGACAATGACAAATATTTGACGTTTCTAAAAAATCACAGCCATCTAAATTTTCCGAATTTATTCGAGACAGTCCTTAGCTATGTATACCAAAAATGTAAACAACTTTCATATGAAAGTAAACTTTTAGAGTTCAAAAACTCTGGCAACGAAACATCAGAAACTACAAGTACTTTGGATACCTATAGATTCTCCTAGAAATTAATAGCATTTTCTGGGGACAACGCAAATACTAATTTTGGAGGAATAGGACGCAAAAAAAACATATTTTCAAATTTAAAGCAATTGTTAGGTCGTAATGTCAATTAGATGTCAATTACATAGACTTGTTGTACCACACAAAAAAAACATGGCTGTCTCTTTCCTGGTCATTAACAGAGTTCTACAGTTGCAATAGCACTGAGAGCCTATTTTCTTTCCGAAGAGCAGCCTCTAAAAATAATTTTGAATTTTTTTGAAGATGACCTTAGTGAAATACATTTATTTTTTGCACTCTTTAATGAGTATTTTCCAAACTAACATACTCCAACTTGAAAGACAAGACAATTGTGTCTTGGAAATAACGTACACTAGAAAATATTAAATCATGTTTAACAGAAAGACTACCTCAAGAGTTTCTACCACTTAGAGCGAAAGAACTATTTTCAAAATTACAGAATAACGGAAAATGCGAGAAATGTAATCAGTTTAAAGAAAAATCTTTTGCAGTTTATTCAAATGTTTTTGGATTACTTAAACAAGTGGATGCAAAGCTTTGAGCATTTTTCTTGTTTTTAAGTGGATGCAGTTGAAACCTTAACAAATGGAATTCAAAAACGTTACCCAAAGCATTTTCTTCCTATGGCATAAAGTAGTAACTAATATAGATTTTGCGATATCATACTAGTGCATACGTATATGTATTCTTAGTAGATTTTTGCTTCCTCTCACTGAGCCCCCCCTCACCCGCACCGGCGCGCGCCTATGTCCGGAATTCGTCAACCTCTGATGTGGTCACCCTAATAAGAGCACTACATTATAGGGTACCTACACCCTTACTTGGCAGAAACTTTAACACATGATTTACCTGTACCAGATTTAAGTAATGTTTCGGTAATTTTATCTACTATCTATTTTACGCGGAACCAAAACATTCTCATTCTACCATGATAGTACGGTACGGTCCAGTGTCGTCCGTCTGGTATATGCTGGTGAACACCCGATGCGGACAGCGGTGCAGCATTGTAATCAAATGAACTGCCTTCTTTACTTATAAATAAGTGAAACTGCATACTAGCTGAAACTAACAGTAAATAACTGCTAAAACTGAACAGTCACGATGGTCCCAGGGCCCACGACCCCGATTCAAAAGCTATTTAAAAGTTTCCGTATCGATTCTGAACGGGCTATATTTACGTAATTTGTGCGTGGCAAAGCGCACAAAAATAAATAAATACTCTCTAGGCAGGCTGAATTTGTGCCAGAAGTTTGGCTCGTTAAATTTCCCGCCAAGCGCGATCATGGCCGCACGCATAGCCCGCAATTCAGTTGGAATTCGAAGTAGGCTGTGTCCGTTTTGCTTGGAAACTAATTTTTCTTATGTCACTTTTTTTTTCACATCAGGCGTTCCGAGTAGGTGCGTAGTAAAGCTCATTTTTTGTAAATAATTAATTGGTTTGTGGAGTAGATTAGTAAAAATACTTCTGTAAATTATTTCTTACGTAACGATGTTTGAATATGAAGAATCTCGGGTTTGTTATGCRAATGAAACGCTCGACTGGTATCGAATGCCCACTGARCACAATTTCGACTTAGCGGCCGCTGTAGCRTATGGTCTMCTTTCTTATGTCGTATTAACGTTTTTCTTGGATTTGTATAACTCCCTGATGGTCAAAGTGCCAATGGAAACTAGTAGAGGGAAATTGCGGATACCCATTCTCCCCTATAGAGTACGTGGCCTCATGCCAGCAGTTACAACGCCTAGAATCAAAAAATATATATCCCGCTCATGCAGTTCTATTTATGTAACGTGAGTGTTTAAAAATAGCCCCCACAATATATGTCAGATCTGTTTTTACCATTAGCACGAAGGCCAACAACGGTGAGCCTAGGACCCTCAGCTATTCCGACTTGCTTACTATCTCAAAGAGGGAGAACACCGACAGCAACCCGCAGGAAGATGAAAATGAATACAACAACGGGGGGTACATGCCCATTTCTTACGGACAAGAGCTGGATGGAAGATACTCGATAATCCGGAAACTGGGCTACGGACACTTCTCAACTGTCTGGCTCGCCCGAAACACAGTGTAAGGAATTCAACTTAGAAAAACCGTGTCAGTGCAAATCATTTTCTTCTTTCAGTGACCATTGCTATGTGGCCGTTAAGATTCTAAAGTCGTCATTTCTGTATGCCAGCGCTGGAAAAGAGGAAATAGACATTTTGAGACGCACAATGTCTAAAGATCGCACCCACTTCGGCTACAACAAGATCCTGCAGCTGCTCGATGAGTTCCCCACGGTCAGTCGGAACGGWGTTCATGAGTGTCTGGTATTTGAGCCAATGGGACCATCACTACTGCACCTACTTGTGCAAAGCAACTACCAAGGGATAACCCTGCCTGGTGTCCGCAACATCATTCGACAGGTAAAATTGCGATTTATGATGTTAAGACGCTGACATCGTTTCATTACAGGTGCTAGAAGGGCTTGTCTATCTCCACAATGTCTGCCACATCATACACACCGATCTGAAGCCTGAAAACATTTTGATTAAGATTCACCAGCCGTTCCTGCAAAAAATGGTTGACACCGTTAACATGTTTCGGGAGATGAACATCAGCCTACCCAGGACCTACGGTTTGTGTCGGTAACCTCGATGTCCGCATCCTTAAATATTATATACAGTGACTGCCGATGAGTGGAAGAACAGGAAGATGGCTGAGGGTGAGCCGCTAGACTTCGACATGGATAGCGAGGATATGAGCTACATGATCAAGAAACGTTATGCATCCTAMCCGAGCGATGAGCCTTCCGGTTCTTCTGGAAACAAGCACTCACGCCGCCAGATACAGGAGCCAATTTGGATCGATCCTAACATGGAGATCAAGATCGCTGACCTTGGAAATGCTTGCTTCGAAGTAAGTCATTCAGAATTTTCGCTCGCAGAATTTTTCAGCTGAACTTCTTTGTTAGGACTGCCACGGATTGCACAACATCCAGACAAAGCAGTACCGTGCCTTGGAAGTTATCATTGGGGCAAACTACAGCTACCCCGCGGACCTGTGGTCCGTTGGATGCCTAACATTCGAGCTAGCCACTGGAGAGTACCTCTTCAACCCAAAAGATTTCCACGATCTCGGTTCCCACGATGACCACCTCGCTCTGATATGGGAACTGCTGGACGGGATCCCTCCCTACATTACCCGCAGTGGCTTTAGGTCTGACCTATACTTCCAGGATGGCAAACTCAGGAACATAGACGACGAGAAGCTCAAGATCTGGAAGCTAGAGGACGTCCTGGTTGAGAAGTACAACTGGAAGCGTGTTGACGCCATACCGTTCACTGGGTTTGTACTGGGAATGATTGAGCCAGACCCAGCATTGAGGATGACCGCCACTGACGGGCTCATCTCTGAATGGCTCAACATGAACGACGAGCACTAAGGCAGGTGCCCCCAATTTTTCGAAGAAGACTGAAAGAAATGTTATGTAATTCCATTTTTTTGTGTAAATTGTTCGTTTCCTATCAATAAAATTCAAGTTTCTTACAATGCAGTGTTTTATTTTTATCTTCTTTACAGCAGGTGCAGTTTGTGACCAAATTTAAGGTAAGCAAGTAAACAAATAATTTTTGCGACACCTTCAAATAAGCCCAACATCATTCATGTTATATTAAGCAACATTATTTATTTGAATTTAAAGATAATTATTTTATCTTAACATACTAATGCTCAATATTTGTTGGCCTATATAAAATCAAACATTGCTGTCACATATATAGCTTAATTGTGCTACTTATATTGAGTGTAACTGGACAAGCACATACAAAAAAATAAATTAACTTAATATAAAGCTCCCCCCCCCCATAACTACACTACTGGTATTGAACCGTTATAATGCATCCTTATTTATTTTAAATAAAGCACATATTCAAAGGTTATCAGTTAGTTTATCTTGTAAGGTGCTATGTTTACAGTAAAGGCACCATGCATTTCATTGAACTTTCATCACATTACCGTAGTCCAGTGTAGTTTATTATCATAGTTTACCACTGATAACTTTGACATTTAGCAATTGACATGCACATTAAAAATGTAAAAACTGGTTCAGATAGGATTCTTGTACCCACAGCCTTGATTACTCCAGTGGTGGTTCATGTTGTGGGCCAAAAGTATAATCAACCCCCGAAACAGTAGGTCCAGCTTTTATTTTGCCTAGAAATTAAGTTACTTTCCACAGCTGTTTCATATGGGCGGTAATAATCTTAATCTGTACACTGACAATTTTGTAAATTCCAATCTCATATAATGTCTAGACCGCTCAAGATAGAACACATGTACTGTAGAATGATTATATTAAAGTACAATCCAGTGGCGTACCCCATGATTTTTTAGGAGGTCTCATTTTTGGGATATAACACAAACTTGCATTTTTTAAAATAGAAACCATAGTTGGCTTTGCTATGGTTGAAGAGACCTATTTTTTCTGATCAAAAAATGTATACATTGTTAAGTTTATTTTTACTAATTTTGGAATTATCCAAATGTTTTAAAATAATTTAATCATATTTAATCATAGAGTTTACATCCAGGAGACTATAGAATAAGAAAACACACGATATAGTTTATATTATTAAGTAAAAATTTTAACCCTTTAAAAATAATATATGCATATTTCAATACATTATCGATAATCTAGGAGGCCATGTAACTAATGAAAATAATTGTTTATTTGGAGATAAGTACCTATGCATTATTTATCATCAAGTATTTACATTCATTTTGACCTAAAACGTAAAATCTCATTAAATTATTACAAAAATTGGAATAATACCAAAATTAGTAAAGATAAAAACCTAACAATGTATATATTTTCTTAATCAGAAAAAATAGTTCTTTTCAACCATGGCAAAGCCAACTATGGTTTCCATTTAAAAAAAAATGCAAGTTTGTGTTATATTTAAAAAATATGACTGCCTGAGTACGCAACTGAATTCAGAATAAAATAATCTATAAAAATGTCTCTGCAGTTTTTTTTGTCTACATAGACAATCGAAATTTTGCGAACTGAAGAAATGTTACATTTTTCAGAAGTTGGCTATGGCTTTAAAACAAAAGACGATTCACAAATGGCGATAGTACAGCTCAACTTACAACAAAAAAGTAATACAGTAGTGTCGAAACCACAACGCTCTAGCATTAATAGTTACCGAGATACCCTACAATAAGATAAGATACCTTGGTGATCAATTGTTAAAAACCTACCTGCAGAATTCAACAGCATGCACAATCTGGAACGGTCAACAGTACTGAACAAACAGTAACTGATACTGTTACATAGTAGCACATCAATACAACAAATCACAAAGGATAAACAACAGTCAACAAACTGCACATTCGGGCCGAACAGTAATGATCTAAATACAAATTGTTAAAAAACTGTCTCCATGGTAAGCTCACAACCTTAAAAGTTCCTCAGGTGACTAAGATTAAGTATGTAGGACTATTAAGCAGTAAATTTAACTCAAACCATCACATTAGTATGTCACACCACAATTTAGACAAAAAAATCCTAGTGGACACAAAATAAATGATTAAAATCAATTTTATAATTACATTTGTGAACACCAACTGTCCAGCTACATGAAACTCTTAATGAACAGACATACTAAGAAAAATAAATGTTGAATATCTACTCTTGCAATTACCAACTTGCTTTTGAGGACTACTGCTTCTCCTCTTTCTTGATAACCAATTATTTTATGATACCAGTAAGTTTATTGAACTAAATTGCTATTCTTATGAATTTAAATAAAAACAATCAATCTTAAAAAAAAACACTTAAGTTGATACAGTTTCAGCCACAATGTTGACATCTTCAGGAGTCAGGGATATAGTGGTGAAACAAACACATCTTACAAAACATATCTATCTGTATTTACACCAAATGTGTCATATACAATGGAAAAGGTAATGTTTACCTTCTAACAACAATTCACACTTCTGCCATCATGACGCGCATGGCACCGCAAATCAACAACGAATTATGCGAACCTATTTGGTAATTTGAAGAAAAATGCACGTTAAACAGATGGGAAACATAAGAATKTGATGCACTCGGTAKAAAACTGGTCATCACAATAAAAACGCCTACTGCTGACGTCTAWCATAATCACGCCGATAATCAACACGGTCGGGCGGTCGCCACTCACCGGGTGAGTACCGATCTCGCATGTAGGGTCCCTCCCCTCCGCCAGGATACATCACTCCTGGAGGCATGAAGCCGCCGGGGTAGTACAAACGAGCATCCAGGGGCATCATCAAGTCTCGAGGCGAACGACTTGTATACTTCCATCTGTCACCCTCGCTCCCTGGAGGCCTGCAATAATTCAAATAATAATATGAATTTAAAGTAATCATACCATTGCTTTGGTATATAAGCAAAACCAGTTCTATGCCGTGTTGTCTACATTAGACCTAAACTGCACTGATGAGCTGTAATGACAGCGAAATAGATCTATCTGCAGTTGGTTGAGGTGTAGACAGCYCAGCATAGACATGCATTTTTATACATATGAATTTATTAATCTGCATTACAGATAACATCAAAAGAAAAGGAAAAAGTACATTTCAAAAAATTTTTTTAAATAAAATTTCCTTAGCTTTGTTGTCACGAGATTTTTCCAGCTACTAGGCAACCTATTATAGAACGCCAGATTCAAGGACTGCTTCTCCGATGTTACCAGCCTGTCTGTCAGTCGACAGATTTTTGTGTGTTCTTATGTGGATGTATCTTATTTCCCTGATTACAAATCCAGCTGTCATAGTGAGAATGTTATATTTCTTGAATAGTGCTTTGCAAGAAGACACCTGAGAAACTTCCTACAGGGCACGAATAGCTTTCTTTTGCAGGAGCAAGATATTCTTTGCATGAGCAGAATTTGCCCATGCTTCCATGATGTATGTCAGGTTTAAATGGAACATTACATTTCATGTTAATAGAGCAGCTTCCCAGTTTACTGTTTTTCAAATGACTCTAATAGCGTAGACCACTTTACTAATTTTGCTAGCTAATACATCACAATGTGTTTGCCAGGTCAACCTTGTGTCTAGATGTAATCCTAAAAGCTTTGTGACCCCAGTCGGTCGGTCCTGTTTTGCGTGACGCCGCAAACATAATTTGTACGGTTTTTTCTTCATTTAATTTCAGGTTGTTTGCAGAAAACTATGTCTGAGCCTGAAGTTTGGCCAGAGCAACTTCAGGATTTTTATCATAAAGAGCGATTGTTGTATCATCTGCATATAAGAGGCATAAAGTATTCAAATTTACGGGTGAGTCGTTCACATACAGGATAAAGAAAAGCGGCCCCAGTATCGAGCCCTGAGGTATTCCAAAACGTATGCCTTGTGCTGAACTATTCATGTCACCATACGACACAATTTGAGCTGAATTTGTTAAATATGATCTCAGGATATCATTTAAGATTCCCCTAAATCCGTAGTGTTCAGTTTTTTTGCAAAAATATTTCATGTGACATGGTCAAAATTTCAGCTTGACACATATGCTGCTGCTCAAAGGCCTCTGATATGTAACGGAATAATGTTCTGCATATGTCCGCAGTGATTTTTTGTTTTGTATAGCCATATTGCCGTGTGGACAGGCAATTTTGTTTAACAAGAGTAGTTTGTTGGATCACCTTTTTTGAAGACAGGACAAACATGTGCAAGTTTTATTTTATCCGGCAAACTCCATTTGTGAGGCAGTTATTGTAGACTTCTGTGAGTGGGTCTACTATGATGACTATTAACGAGACCCCTGGGGCACCCCCGACTCGACCGATATGAAATTAGACATGAAATTACATAATCTCACGATTCTGTCGCCTACCATTCAAGTAGCTGCCCCATCAATCCAGCAGTGCAGAAATCACACCATAAGCTTTTAGTTTCCTCAACACAAGAGAATGAGTAACTCTATCAACGGCGCTAGAGAAGTCTTTGTATATGACTCTGTTTAACACCCATTTTATTTCCTGTATAATAAGATATTACCTTTTCTCCGTTCGTAAGTGTTCCCGATCCCTGTGAAATCCAGCTTGTCTCCCGTATTCAAATCTGTCCCGTTTGTGTTCTGACAAGAAACGTTCTCTGTTGCTTCCAGAGCCCCATCGCTCGTGCTCGTGGGAACGAGGGTCATTCTGGTCATGCCTGAAGCCGGAACGCTGGTTTCCGGCAGATCTATTTCCTCGGTATCGGGAATACTCATGTTCTTCCTCTGTGCTATCATCGCGATGCTTCTTGGAAGAACGTTCTTTGTCGATGCTTCGTTCTTTGCGTTCTTTCCTACAATAAAGCTGTGAAAAGCTTGAATTACTTCGAGGAAGACTTACTTTTCCGAACTGGACTTCTTCGTTTCTTTTTCCTCTCGTTCACTATCGTCTTCATGTTTTCGCTTGCCGTTGCTATCTTCCTTCGTATCCTTCTCTTTACTGGACGAACTCTGGTTCTAATAAATCAGACATTTCAATAAGTGTGGTATTAAAAACAAAAATTAAAAGTTACCTCACTACTTTTCTTGTCTGCTTTATCAGATTTCTTACAAGCTTTTTTGTACAGTTTATACAATTTCTTAGCATCAAATTCAGTAAATTTAGACACAAAGTACCACAAATTGCTAAAATAAAAGAAAAGATCAGAAATAATTTCATGTTCATATAATTAATGCATACCTCCTCCACTCTTTAATCTTTTCCGGATCACTGTACTGATTTAAGCAAGTATTGATTTGCTCCCCAATCTGAAGAAGACACAACCTGGTGTGGTTCACCTGCTCAGCTTCTGAAAGTGTCTGGTCAGGACTGTCAAGAGCTTTCAAAGCCTTCTTCACTGGCCTCATAATTTCCTTGCACTCATTGAATATAGATGGATCTAAATCACCCAGCACATTCAGAGCCCTAGGTTCATTGTTAGCAGTAAAATGCATGGGACCAGGCTGCTTCTTCTCCTTCTTGACCTTCTTTTTCTCTTTCTTCTCCGGAGTTTTGGAAGAGCTTTGTGATTCTTCGTTTTCTTCCTCTTTCTTCAGTTTTGGAAGTTTCTTTGAAGCCATAAATGTAGAATTAGTGCTGGTGCTATTTACAGTATTTGATTCATCGTTTGAACTAATATCATCGTTTTCAATGATTTCTTTGGTTAAAGCTTTGTTTTCTCTTGTTTTTCTCTGTCTTTTCGGCTTGGTTATGCCTTTCTTCTGTTCTAGCTGCTTTTTAAGTACCTTTAGGAGGTATTCTGCTCTCGACTGTAAGTGTTTGGCCTGTGGTTTCTTGTCTTCATTAGCTAAAATCTTATCACCAATTCCTGAAAGAGGTAAGCATTATTTCCAACTCTTGTATGTCATATTGTGAGATTATTACTATATTACAATTTTTTTTTACTTATACTGTGTCATTAATAAAAAAAGTAGTGATAGCTGCACTATTCTTTAACAAAATTTGCTGCTCCTTTTTATTCTACAGAACTTAACGTTAAATTTTTACCTCATATTTGCAACAATCTTGAAAAAGACTAGACATCGGACAAAAATTTTTCACATTTTCACAACAGTACAAAATAGAATGGGTGTGAGAAATTCTGAAACAAAAATATACAGGGTGCACCATTAATAAAAAAGTAAGATTTAGCAGTGCCCAAAGAAAATATTTTTTAGTGTAGAGAACTTGGTACAACTTTTATTTGAATCGCTTTATCAAATTTTTTGTATTATAAAAAACTTCAGACAGTTCATCACTTATATTGATTATAAAATAATATTTTTGCATATTGGTAGTTCTAATTGCAATAAACCACATTATTATGACATACCTAACGAAGGATCCATTTTTATATGTTCCCATGATCCCATGCCATACTGATAAATACCCTGTAGTAACCGGGAATCTTCAAAGGTGTCCCATTCTACGTCAAAGTGAGAAGGTTTTGTCTTTGCTTCCAACAACCACTTGCTTCTCTCTTCGGCATTTGAAGGCAACACTTCATCAAGTGGTTGAAGTTCTTCTTCACATGCCATCATAGTCTTGGCATTGATTGAAACTCCGCCTAATTTGAAAGAAGGACCTCTAGCTCGTTTTTTTCCTTTTGTTAAACTGTCATCTGTGTTGTTCGTTAAGTCGTTTTCTTTAGTGTGTTCATCCATGAATAGACGGCATCGTTCATGCAATAGCTCTCCCAATTTCTTAAGTTCTGCCAGTGGTTTCTCTTGAAGCTCAGCATCACACGCAACTGCTTCCAGCCGCTTCAAAGGTGCGCTAAACTTCTTGTAGCTCTTGACAAATCTTCGTATCTGAAATAAAGCAGTTAAGTATGTTCCGAAAAGTTTATTGGTAAAGATGTTACCTCCACATCTGTAAAATTCTTGATCTTCTCCCTGTTACTAAGTGGAGGTCTTCCTCTCTTCCTAGGTCTTTCTTCATCACTATCGTCTTCTCCACTGGTACCACCAGATTCATCCCCTTCCTTCTTTCTCTTCCTCCCCTTCCCCTCCTCAGCATCACTTTCCGACTGGTTAATCTGCTGTAAAGTCTTACGTGACCTGGGTGGAAGATATAGATCTTCCATTTCTTTATTCTTCTCTTCCTCTTCGACTTTCTTCCTCAGTCTTTCTGGAATAATTTCATCCCAATCTTTGCTTTCATCGTCAGGGGCCGGTACAGCTGCAGGTGAAGGTTCATTATCTTCATCAAAGGCAGCAAAGCTTGCAACTTTAAATGCAGACAACAATTCATCTCCTGCCATTGTAGGTCCTTCATCACGAGTTTCTGCCCTCCGCAAAATTTCATCAATATCACACTGAAAATTTTTCATTATTAACTACTAAACAAATAGGTGCTTTTGTTTGCTTACTGTTGGTTCTTCATCTTTATCTTCCTCATCTTTGAAAAGCTCTTCAGCACCAAACTTCAGGATGGCTGTAAGATCTTCTTTGTTGAAAGGATTATTGTTTGAAGACCCCTTTTTATCTAGTACAGTTCTGCCCGTAGTATCCATCCTTTGGATAACCAAGTGATCTAATACCATCTTCTGTTTCGCTCTTTCAACAATTTCCTCCTCTACTGATCTCGCCGTCACTAATCTATAAATATTAACTTGGTTCTTTTGCCCGATTCGATGGGCACGTGCTTGTGCCTGCAGATCATTCTGTGGATTCCAATCTGAATCGAATATTATGACGGTATCAGCAGTGGCAAGGTTGATACCGAGGCCACCAGCTCTGGTCGAGAGCAAAAAACAAAAATCTTGAGATCCCTCGGCATTAAAGTGGTCTAGTGCTTGCCGTCTCAATTCATCTTTAATGCTACCATCTAATCTTTGAAATGGAAAATGCCTCAACGTCAAGTATTCGCCCAAGATATCCAACATCCTCACCATTTGTGAAAATATTAAGACTCTATGACCCGTCTCTTTTAGTCGAATCAATAATTTATCCAATAGCACTAGCTTTCCTGAACCCCTAAGCAATTGCTGAAAAAAGCGATGCTATTAGACTGATTCAATAATAACTTTCATAAAGAATAGAATATACAATGATTATTTAACAGAATTTAGTGACAATTTTGTAAGCTATTGTATATAATTCCTGGTAAATATCAACTTCTTTAACTGCTTTTTTTGGTATGCTATGCAAGATTCAGAAGCTGGGCTTGAAGGGGGGAAAGACACACTGCGGAAAGCTCTGAACAAACTTGGGTTTCAGGAAGTTATAGAACCACTAAAAAGAAATAAATTTGATGTGATACTACATGAAACATTTTATTCCTTAGTCTACATTGTGTAGATCTTGCAAAAGAATACACTTTGGATAAGTGAAATATTGATAACTAAGGAAATGCTAGATTATTCAAAAGTAGGCTATAACTTCAAAACAAGACAGTACAGTAAGTTTAAAACACAACAGAAAAGAAAGAAAGTACCTGATATGCTACTCTCCAATATTAACAATTACCAAGATACCATGCAATTATAATAAAAATTGAACAACCTGTACCAGAAGTTATATGCAAAAAAAGAAAAAGTTCAGATTGTAACATCAAGATCAACAAGTAGAAGTGAAGAAAATATTCAATTTATTCCATTCATTGTGAAGACACAGCACTTATATAAATAAAGCTCTACGCTAAACTACACCGTCTGAACTATTACAAAACCACTTACTTGGAGATGATCTGCGTGTGAGTTCTGAGCTTCATACTCAGTTGGTTTGGTTAATAATGCGTGATTGCAACATTTCTTCAATTCTATTACAATATTTAGGAACGTATTAGTGGAACCTTTGACCCCTTTTCTTAATGCATTATAATTTTTTGTTAATATCCACTTGTAGTATTGTTTCTGAATGGACGTCATTTCGACTCGCAGGATTTGCTCGACCTTGGCAGGAAGTGACTTTTCTACATCCTTCTTCACTCGTCTCAAGATGAATGGCTCTAGCTGCCTGTGCAGTTTGCCATACCCTTTCTGAGCAGCATTCTCGTGTTCCTTTTCAAACTCTTCCCAGTTCTGAAATTTTTCGGGCATGATGAAATGTAACAAGGCCCATAATTCCTTCAAGCTATTCTGTAAAGGAGTACCAGTAATCAGCAGTCGATGGTTGGTGTCGAATTCCATCAGCGCCTTATACAGCAGAGAATCATCGTTCTTTAGCCTATGTGCTTCATCAACGAGTAGTACAGCCCAACTGATACTGCCAAGAAAAGCCTTATCTTTTAAAACAATCTCATAAGTGGTGAGAATTGCATTGAACTTCAGTCTTTTAGAACCTTCATAACACCATTCATACTGTCGAATCTAAAAAGCAAGATAATGTAGGAATGGAAGCTGAAAATAAATTCTTACTCACAATATCTCTTGATGTAACATCACCGAGGTAGGTAACAAAATTGAGTTCTGGCGCCCACTGTGCAAATTCTCTCTGCCATGACGTCATTGTCGAGAGCGGCACGACGCATAGGAACGGCCCGTGTAACTGATAGTTGTTGAACATATAGTACAGAAAACAGATTGTCTGGACAAAAAACAGTTTCCATTAATATCTAAAACACCCCGTCGTATATTTGTTTCCAATTGTTTAATTACCTGGATCGTTTTACCAAGACCCATTTCATCTGCCAGTATGACTGAATTCTCTTTCGTCCAGGAATGGATCATCCAATTTAAACCATGCATTTGGTAATCTCGCAGCACTAGATTCTTCAAAATTAGTTTGAGTTAGTTAATTAGAATTGCTAAGATTTGGCTAGTTTACCTTTTCTGCTCCTGTCATGTAAGAAGGTTGACTTTTTACTTCATGGAATTTGGGTCTATGCCTTAAAGCCTTACACTGTCTGGAAGGTGTACGTTTTGATTCTTCACGTTCAACAAACTCTGCAATCTTCTTAGGCCACTTCTCTTGAATTAGGGAGGAGTCTTCCCATGTCGCTTCGGCATAGGGTAAATTCTCCCATTTTATGTAATAATCGATCCCACCATCAGGTTTATTAGATTTTGCTTGAAAATTGAACGTTAATCAATTGAAACTGGCTAAAAAAAAAAATTATACCTATGATACGTTCGACATTGTTATAACTTTTGAGTAATTCTTGGGAAAGTTCTCGCTGGCACTCATAGTATTCTATGTCTTCAGGAGTTGCGTGTCTCTTCCACTGCTGTATCTCAACCTCACGTTTCACATAATTCTCCAGTTTTTTTATCCCCTTAACCTTCTGTTCCCTAAGAGAATTCTCCGATTCCCATGTATTATGTATATGGGCCCAGTCTTTCCATTTAATCAGGTACTGAACTTCGGTGTTTTCTACATCGTTTAGATCGACGCCTGCATTTGGATCACCATTTTTCTCAACAGCATATATAGTAGTACTATTACCCGTAACTATACAAAAGTAAAACTATTAAAGGGACCAAATCGAGATTCTAAAGATCTACCTCCTTTTTTTCCCGTCCTCTGACCTAATACTCTTTCGATTGTTTCACATTTCTCTTCAGGGACCGGTTCTGCCACCTCAGTTTGTTCAACTTCAAGAAGATCGTCTGAATCTGTCTTTTCTTCACTGTCTTCCTTATAACTAACTGTGGCGGCGGCACTCCTTCTAGAAGCAGCTCTTCTATTGTCTTCATCACTATCTACACTCGAATCATCTGAACTATAACGTGATTTTGCACTAGCCTTTTTCACAGGTTTACGTTTAGTGCCTACTCGTTTACTAGGCGGAGGTATTTCGCGTTCCTCACTAGATTCCGATGAACTGTCATCGTTGTATTTCCACTCCTCACTAAAATTTTATGACTTTAGCAAAGAACTAATGAAAATGACAATCTAACCTCTTTTTTCTAGTAGTTCTCTGACCTGCCTGTTTTGTTTGTAATCTTTCAGGTTCTTTACGAGACCTAGCTGACCTACGAATTTCAGAGGCTGACTCCCCCCACTGTAAACGTAACGAATTTAATCTGAATCTAAAGAAGCTAGCAAAAAAAGTCAAACTACCTCTTGTGATGAATTAGTTTTTGTGGATGTTGACGAATAAGGAATGGTCGACGACGGTTGCGAAGAAGACTTGTCCTGCATGCAGTCAGAATCACTTCCTTTAGATGATGACTCTGATTCGCTATAAATGTGATGCCTTAGCAGAGCCGAGTGACAAAAGGTGGCATACGAGTGCCTCCCTTACTTACCTGTCTGAACCGGAGTTATTCGACGAAGATTCACTCTTGCTACCATTGTCAGAGCTAGAACTCGTGTTTTCTGATTCGGATCCTTCTCCGCTCTAAACACACATAGCAAAATAAAAAAAATTGGATAAAGGTTGCTGAAATAACACACTATCATGATTTTACAATTTTATTTGATTACTGTCTGACAAATATTTCATATAATCAGTATTAGGATTTTCCACAGGTGCAAAAATTATTAAAGTAATAAAAAATATGTATCTTTCAATAGCTAATATTGTATAAAAACTATAATGACTACAAAAAAGTCGTATAAATTGGTCTAAAAATCACTAGAGTGACTGATAGAGATGGCAAAAGAAGTCATTTTAATACCGCTAATGTGTGGCGATATACTGATACATAGTATCAAAAACAAATACTCTTGAAAACAAGTAATGTTGTTACCTCATCTTAATACAATAGTTTCAATTGATAAATCAATATACTTTAGCTTAAAAAGTACTGAATGGCGTACGAACTAAACCCCTACTAATCATCAGGTTAACTGTACCAAAAGTTTAAAAAACCCAGAAAAAAATGTTTATGGCTTTTTGTTAATAGTACACATCTTTTGGAATAACACCCATAATGCAAATCTTATAGCACAATTTACTTCAACAAGCATGATAGTGTTTCACGACTTACGGGGGTAGATGCGACATTAGCAGGGGGTTAACAAACCCACCAAGTGTAAAATGCTGCTTGTGCTTGTTTCAATGCTTGGTGGAGCTTTTGTAATGCAGATATGCCCCTTGTCCTTAGAAAATACTTGGTTCACTGCAATATGTTCAACTAATGGATGAAGTGCCGTACGATATGAATCAAAAATTTTTCAAAAATCCATTACAGAAGCACTGGAAAAGTTTGTAAAGATCAATTTCATTGTATAACATCTAACGCTGATGATAACGGTTTATATTACACAAAGATATGTTAGACACATTAAATAAGACACTGAGAATGCAGTTAGGTACAGTATTCTTAGGCGAAGTGCAAACTTTGGGTCAAAATTGCTCAAAAGGGTCCACTTTAAAATTTCAAATTTTCTGGCTTAGTGGACTCATAAAAGCTCCAAGAATGCACAGACACAAAGAAAAGCGTGGAACACTCCTTACTTGGGGGTGAAAACCACCAAAAACGACTTGTAAACAAAAATTTGCAGGATATAAGTGCACAAAGTGTTACTATTACAGGGGCCACGCCCTTGATTTCACATTGACGTGGGATTTAAAGGACACCCTTGAATACATGAAAAACCACTTTACACTGAAAAGCAACCCCTATATTAATTAAAACAAGGAAATTCTTACCTCAGGCATACTGCAGGACGTTTTCGGGCAGATTTTAACTGTTTGCTACGTGTAACCGATTATATAATAACACGAAAATAACCGGGGAATCCTCCCCAAATTTACCATAACGCATTTACCCAGAAAATTCTCGAGTTAAGGGTGAATTACATGCGTTTTATGATGAAAGTCCACTAAACATCGCGTTCGACGCCATTTTGTACTACCACGAGAATGCGGACAATTTCCAACGCGAATATTAAAGTCCAAATTGAAATGCGGCACGATTTTTATAATTAAAACAATCACAAGCAGTCAATTATAACAACAGGTTAGTCCATCACAATATAAACACTATAATATGGTTATGTTACGCGATACCATTGCCGCCGTTATCTTCGTAACGTTAGCCGTAGCCATTTTGACTTCTATCTTCTCTGAATCGACACCGTAGCCAAATCACCATTCAGCATGAAAGTGGGGGAGCGAGGGGAATGCGATGACGCGACAGCAAGCTGCAATTGACGTCACGCTATAGTCCTTATTACACTTGGGTGTACCGTCCATTTTCGCATAACATGAAACAGTACCGGCTCGTCGGGAGATATTTGCCAGAAATCTATTTGCCACGAATGAAACGGACGGTCTTCCGTTTCCGGACCGGGYAATTTAACTTTATACATGCTACAAGCGTGTTAAAAATTGGTATCACAAAAAACATAGTTGTCTTTTTTCAGTCTGCAGGATAAATGTCAGATTTTAAATGCTGAGAGCCATACTCCACCAATAGAATCTAAAATTTTTGTACTTTATATACCATCTCACATTTAACCTGAGAACTCTGCAGTTAAAGCGCACACTTACTGATATGCATTAGTATAAAAGTAATAACATAAGTAGTCATGGACTTGCACTATTAAGAAGGTCGATGAATTGGATTGCGAAGCACCAAAGCACTTTCTGTCGAGATGATGGGCAAGAGGTTTTCACAGTGGAAGGTGATCAAATGACTAACGCTGTTGAACATCCTATCTTTGGTACGAACCTAAAGCAACAGGCACACATCAGAAGTTGATGCATTTAACATGATGGTTCACTTACAATTCCTTCGGGATCTATAAGCAGCAGGTGTTTCTTAGTGTTGTCCTGCATGCCAGAAAGCACGAACTGCCCTTCGGAGTTGGGCGATTCCCTCACAAGAAAATCACCGTCCTTCTTCAACAATCTCTCCGCCTCTGCCCTACTGATCTGCCCATGAAACCAGACTTCGTTTTGCAACTCGGCCAGATACGCTTGGGTTCTTGATTTTGGGTTTTGTTGACTTGTGAATGGTTCTATAACACAGATCTTACTTCACAATTTTTAATGATGAGAGCCAGGGTTGGGCAAAACTTCATTTTTATTAAAAAAACCAATCATGACTGTTTTGATTTTTGCACCTTTCTCTTAGTGTACAGGAGGTATAAATAATATTTCATGTCAATATTCATGTCCATTTTTCCAAGTATTTTAATTTTATGGATTTCATTAATTTCAGTCTTTTAAATTGAGACAAAAGAATTCACAGAAAAGTTATTATCAGTAGGAATTTACGGGTAAACCGATTGATAATTGTGTCTATTGTCTATACATTTTAAGTAAAAAAAAAATATGTAACATGCTGTGTTTTACCAAACATCTAAAACACAAAGAGCAAGCATACTTCTTTCAGGTTATTTGCCCATTGATCATTGAAGTAGAAATTGCAGTGTAAGAAAATATAAATAGAAGTTCAAAAAGTGTTTTTCCAAGTGTGTTAATACGTTTGGAAGAAAAGACGACTGTATCTGGCAGTTTTACCTACCTGAAAAATACTCAAACAAAAAACAAAATGGAGATTGATTGCTTTTGATACTTTACAGGAAAAAGTTGCTACCTTGTCAAATGTAATATCTTAGACAATAGATTTGACCAAGTGTAACATTAACCTTAGAAAAAACAGAGACTTGTAAGACACAATCGTTTTTCATCCCATTGCCTCCGAGATGCTGATTTTATTTTTTCTTTACTACGTACAAGTTTTTTTGGTACTAAGACACAATGCGTAATTAATTACAATTACTTTGGGTAAAATGTAAATTAGCATTGAAATTACAAAATATGTTAATGTAATTAATTAAAATCACAATTACACGCTTCAATGTAATTTCAAATAATCAATTACATCTACTCTTTGGATAGGATCAGGTAGAAAATTGGAAAAAGTTTTTAAACAATAATCTGTTACTTGTACTCCAACTCATACTTAGCTGTGTTGTCAATAAAACATTAGAATTTTTATTACAAAAAAAAATAAAAAACTTACATCTAATCGAGTCACAACTAATTATCCTATTAATTTTTATATGCAAACATACAACTCTAACAAGTAACTAACAATCTAACTTATATTACGTATTAATTTTATTAATGTACATTAGAAACCACCATTAAGTCTCAAAACCCAATAGTTTTTCAAATTGTTCACCTGACCAATTGTTTCGTCTAGCTTTCAAAATTTGACCAACGGGACTAAACATTCGCTCCACGGAAGCGGATGCGGGTAATATGACATTATATATTTTTTTTTAATTTTAAATATTGCAAGGTAGTCTTTTATATACAAAAATCCAAGCGTTTTCCTTTAGTGAGGATAGTTGTAAGAGTCAAAATGTGAAATCCATGTTGTAGGGTATAGTATATTCAGTTTCATAGAGCAAACTGTTTTTACTATAGGCAGCTTTAGTCAATCTACTGATACTAATCCAAAAAAATTAAGATTCACTATAGCACTGTAATAAAGTTTATGTAAAATAGTTGTGGAAAACGGTATTTTCAATATCTACCTGCTTACTGGTTTGCAATCGATTTTAACTTTCCACAGATGTTACTAAAAATAGTTTTGTCCAATGTAATTGTAATTGCAACAAAATTGGTAATTCAATTAGTAATTGTAATTGTAATTAATTACTTAACAACACTGAGCTTGGCCAGCCTCGTGAGATAGTGGAATTTTTCATTCCACTAAAATATAATAAGGTAAATTATCACCAATTATACCTTATATTGGCACCTCTAAAATGTAAGTTTTCAAAAGATGTAGCACATAACTTACAGAAATTATCATATACCTATTTGGTACATACCACTATCTAGAGAAAAAATCCATGTGAAGGAATGAGTTTAGCATTTCTGTTAGAAACATATACATAGATGCCTTTTGGCACTTGCAGGTCTCATTTGTTACTGAGAAGAATCCTTTTCTCTATATTTATTTTATTAATGAAACTGGAGATGTTGAGACACAGTAACAAAAACCATTGTATGTTAGGGCAGAGGAACTAGCCTAAACAAGCATTTATCCCAAACCATATTGCACTGGAATAGTTGTCTAAAACTGTTTGTAAGGAATCAGATTTTAAATTGATAAAAAAATAATAGTAACATTTATAGCATGTAATTGATGTTTAATGTATATTTTTAAGACGTTATCAGACTTTTAATCTCATAATTACAGTTATGTTACAATTACGTAAAATAGCAATAAGCAGTTATTAATATACTTGTTTTATATGTCATTGCTATTCAGTCCAATTAGAATGTCATATATGCTATGCTGTCAACATCAGAAAAAAGTCAGCTGTCATGATCATTTAGATCTCATCAGCCAGGTTATAGTCCCAATGCAGAAACAGCACAGAGAGTTATGCTCCTAATCATCTCATTTATCTAAACAGAGTGCTGCAATAGACAGTTCATTTTTCAACTTATGTGTAAAAATTATAAATGACCATAAAAGTTTATAGTTAAAACGAAAACCAGAACCAAACCAATGTTTAATTTTTTTATTTGAACAGGAATGGAAACCGGGACCTAAAAATAACGGTTTAAAGCCCTGTTAGAAACCATAAATGTTATGTATTGTAATATTGTATACTAAAATTTAATGCTTGTTCTCTGCCCTTCAAGAGCATCATGTTCTGTGAAAGAATCAGGAAAAAAATTAAGTGGAATTCAGTGGTAGCTATCACCAACTGATGAAAAGTGAAATTGCTACGTCAGCTTCAATGGAAAAATGCGACTAGTACATCCTGAATTAAGCAATATACTGGGGAGCGAAAAAGCAGGAAAATTAATAATTTTGTTCAAGCATTATGATGACATTAAAAATTAAGTGTGTTATTGCTTTGATTTTAATTTATAGTAGTGGTTTTTACAATTTTATTCCAGTTTACTATTTTTATTTTTGAAGATTCGTGTCTTTTTGCTAATTAAAACTTTTGAATAAGTTATGTATTCTTCATTCAAATCAGTCTATTTACGTGATTGATTGATTTAGAAGCCCAACCCTAACAAAAACAAGTAAGTACTATCACTTACGCATATCAAAAACGTCTCTCTCCCTAGAAAATATGACGCTGTCGTTTACATAGTTGTGATGGGGCAGTTCGGTTAGTGGTGGGGGATCAGTTGACAGGTCTATTAAATTAGGGCTTTGTACTGGAGGTAACGTCGTGAAAGGTGGGACTACTAAAGGTAATGGTGGAACTGGGGGTGGTCCGACATCAGGAGGCACCTTCCCTGGAAGATCGTTGTAGTAATCTTTATCAGCATCACCACCTGATGAAGTACTTGCATTTCCCATGGCAAGTCTGCAAAAAGACAATATAGTATTTGCAAAAGTGAATTTTTTACCAGACATACGCTAATTGATTAGGTTTCATATACTGTTGATATCGTAATTCAAAAGCTTGTCCTATAGTTGATATAACATTCTTAGCTAAACCACCTCCACATTCCAAAACATAGCAAGCTCTCCAGTCCAACACGTCTTTTGCTACATAGCCTACAAAGTCTAAAGTATCCTGAAAAAGTGAAAATTCAAAAACAGTTTTACTAAGGTGATTTAGATCTTACACAATCTCCTCCAGAAGCAAAAGATATGTGGGGCATTTCATGGTTTGCAATGATGTAAGAATCTAACGACATCAGAGTTAGAGATGAACTAGATATGTTTAAAGTGACATTCGTGCCCGCATAGTCCATTTTGGGAGCATCTCCTATTGCCTTACGCACTTCCTTATCTATTCTACGTTTCCTATCGACAGTCTTTAAGCCAGCAGCTTCACATACCCTATTTATGCACTCTCTGCATTAAAAAAAATATATATTACTTTAAACGTCAAGGTGTTTCCAGCTATAAACTCACTTTGCCACTGCAGTCCTCGTCTTAAAGTCCAATTTTTTCATGGAAACTTTGACTTCCAGGCAACCAACATACTGTAATTTCGAAGTATGAAATTTTTTACTTTTATAAAATAATTTTTTCGCTCACCCTAACTGCATATGTCGCCCCTTCCTTTGATATGAGTGCATCGGAATGTATCCAACCACCCGGCGGCTTATTAACGAAGGCTGACATAGTGAAGTGGGTGTGAGCCAAAGCCTTTAATGTAAACACAGCCTTTTTACTTAAACAAACCGTATAAACTGTTGGACACTACATTTTAACAAGTCCGTTAACACATTAAGCAAGAATGGCAACGATATCAGCATTACACTTCCCGGATATAATATAACTTTGGATGAGTAATAAATATATCGCGGAAAACGACTACATGACTACAAGGACGAGCCTCCTTATCACAAAACCGCGCAAAAGAATTCTAAACGTACACTTTTAACACCAAAACATTCAATGTGTAAATACAACACCGCAAAATCTGCAAAAATTACTTGATGTTAAACAATCTGTAAAATTTTGCGAACGTTCTAGATGTCGGACATGTTAAGCAGCAATTTCCGTTTTTTAGACGATAACATGTCGTCATCATCACTTAAACCCACTCCACCAATAGCAGAGAGCTTACACCGCGGTTGATCAATGGTACTTCCATGAGGAAATTTTTCGTGAAGTCCACAATTCAGGTAAAAGTTGACCATGAACTGTCCACGCTTAAATAACAATAGGTATGAATGATCGATTTCAGCAACGAACTTTTCACAATTTTCAATTTCTCGGCAATTAAAAGACGCGGCGAGCGTTATTTGATTCTAATTTAATAATTTGAACGATACCTATATGAAAAAGCCTTACCACAATAAATAGGTAGGTACATATCGTGTCAGCTAAGCTATCATCTTCAGTGAAAGCTAAAGTAAGCATCTTCTTGAAATCTTTGGCTGGATTTAATCAGTGAATATTTTCCTTCTCAAATTTTTAGTAGAAGTTGAATACAGCCGAAGGTTTTGAAAACACGCTTACTTTAGCTGCTACTGAACATGGCAGCTTAGCCGACGAATACGTCTTAGACTTTCTAAATTATTGTGGTAAGAGTTTTCAGATATTGATTAAACTTTTAAGCACAAAGTAATGTGTGCGTACCTCTAAAAAATTTCAGCATGCATGTAAAAGTTAGGTATGTAGCTTTGACACTGACACTTAACTCTACTGTAGTCAAAAAAGGTTTATTTAGAGAAATTGTACTACAATTAAATATGACTTTTTACAAATAAAAAGTGTCTCTTATTAATGACGACTTTAAATTATAACCGTCGCTCTCCCCGCTGTCTTTAGTTTAGTAATACGTAACTTTTTTATCCCTTTATTCCTATGAGGAAAACGGAAAACTAACCGACAAACGGTACGTCCAGATTCTTCGCGAAAAACTGTAGTACACAAAAGGCGGCAATTTCAATTGGGGTTTGGGTGTATCCACACATTACACCAAATGTTAAATTGCACAATTATTGTACCAGCGGGATGCTTCAAGATTAACGGATTACATAAATTTAATATAAATATTTCTTTAGCAATGGATTAGCTGTAAAAATATTATGGGTTGCAGGTTTGTACGTACATAAACATCTGACTTTTATCTGACTAATGAAATGACATTACATGACATTTTTAGTTCGACGATCGACAGCTACAGCTACAGCTGCTAATAGAACACGAATGCAGCGCAGTAATATAAATATACTGGTTTCATAGTTTTTTTATGTTTTATTAATCTTCACCGTTATTATAACAAAACAAAACTGAAACTAGAGCAGCTGAAAAGCTTCGAGGCAGTTAACTGTGGTTTGTTACAGTAGATACGTAATGTTAACACTGTTGTGAGGCGTAATTATTTATAGAGGTGATTTGTGCCAGCTGAATTTCAGAAATGAGCAAGCCATCAGAATTCGAGTATGCTCCTTTGAGGAGCCTGGATGATTTCTTACTGGAGTCAGCCAGGTTTCAAATACCAAATGTGAAGGATATGGAAAAATGGGGCAAGAGGGTCACAAGCAACTTATTATACTACCAATCGAACTATTTCCTTTTGGCAATAATAATATTTGTTATTGTAGGGTAAGTTTTTATCGTTAGATTGCTATATATCATTTAATATAATTATTATAGGGTTATTCATCCAGTGCAAATGGTGTGTGGATTTTTTAGTAACTTTGGTGATGTTTGCAGTATTTTTTTATGTCACAAATGAAAGAGCAGCAGCTAGCCAGTTTAAAAGGAACCACCCAATAATTTCCGTATTTTTGATATTGCTCAGTGGCTACTTGATTACATACATGATGGGTTCCTTATTGGTTTTCCTATTAGGAATTCTATTGCCAATATCTGGTAAAAAGATAGTCATAGTTTTCATGTGGAAATAACACAAAATTCTGTTGCAGCAATATTCATCCATGCCTCTTTGAGGTTGAGAAATATAAAAAACAAGCTAGTGAACAAAGTCGAAACACTGGGTTTGAAGAAAACACCGATGGGTATTTTTCTTGAGGAATTCGGATTGGAGCAGGAAATATTTTAAACCCAACAGAACAATTGAGAAGTTAAAAGCTTTAATAAAAAACGTCCTTCATGTAATTCTATGCTGTTGCACGCGTTCAACAGAAAAATACCAAAAAAATTGAAAAGCTGTGAGCTTGTCGTTTATAGCTATTACAGAGATGTTTTAAAGATGTAGGTATTTTAGCATTAAATATATGAATATCAATATGTATGGCTCTAATGTTAGAAGATAACCCTTTATATTCCACGTAGTTAATAGGTATTGATAATTTTATCTAGTCTCACTGACAGTAAAGTTATTGTTTTGTATTTTTATATTTGTAAGTTCTTATGTCGTTTCTGTGTTCTGAATAAATTCATGTAGTTCAATGAGGTTTTATTTCTATTACAGCAGAGTAAGAAATATGAAAATTTTACATGTATTTAAAATTGTAAAGATCAATCGGCATTACAGTAAACTGTACAAGTGACATTGTCTGCTGTTGCCAAGTTCACTGTAGTACACTCCGGTTAGTTAAGCTGTTAAAAACCGAGAATTACATATAGTTGTGTGATACAGGTTTCTATCGAACGACCCACTTGCTCACTTCCGGTTTGCAAACGTTTGAGCTTTCTATCCAAATACCTTATAATATAAATATACGGGGAACATCAAATGCTTGCTTTTCGAGTCTGCCTACTTTTAGTCGTCCCATTACAAGGATGGACATATACCTGTTCTTTTCGAAATGTTTGCTTCAAGGGATATGCCTTGTTCCCCGTATATTTATATTATAAGGTATTTGTTTCGATCGAACGTCCTTTCTATCCAACGACCCGTAGCCATAGACAATAGACAGCATGTTGCTGCTGTGGATAACTTCACACAAATGAAACCAGCTGTTTTGTGCCTGTTTTCATGATTATTTGACAGTAATGACGTTTGAAGTGTTGGTATGCTATTCGAATTGTTGGCAAAATGTAGGTTTTATCTGAAACATAATTAAAATTCTTGTGAAGGCCATTGCTTGACTGAAGAAACTTCTTATCCATTCCTTCGCATCAGCAACCAACTATTCCAAGAATTACAGTTAGTTTAAAATTGCTGGCATATGTTGTAAGGTATTTCTTTGAGACATGGATATAGCCAAATCGCTGTTTAGTAACAGAGACTATGAGGGATATGTTGGGAAAGAAGGCCACACAGTACGTAGCTGTACCACTAACACTGACAATTTAATTGATCAACAAAACTGCTGCAGAAGCGAGAGCTTGAACTGGCAATCTCTGAAGATGATGTGGATGAAGACAGTTTCATTGAGAACTTCTGCGAGGGTCTCAACATGAACGACCTCTTGACACCCAGTCCTGGAGGCCCATTCTCAGCATTGACACCTAGCATGTGGCCACAGGATATCATGGCTAAACTGTCAGTCGTGCCAGATGATCCAAATTCACAGCCTGAATACAGGTTTCTATACCAAAGCGATTAGCTTTGCAATACTCTATAATCATTTTACTCAGTATAAAGTGTGTGCAAATAATAATAATAATAATAGTGCTTCAAAAAAACAACTAACAAATCCATTCCTCAGATCTGATCACATGTCACCGACGAGCAGCGCAAAGGTGTGCACTTGAATGTAACGCCTAGGCCCAGTTGTACGAAGCGTGGTTAACCAGATCCCCTGGTTAACACGCGGTTAACCTGCCGTTGCCACGGGCAGCACCAATGAAGAACACTTAAAAAGAAATGTTTCCATGACAACTGCCTTTTGACCGTGGTTAACCAGGGAAGCTAGTTACCACGCTTTGTACCATACAACTGTCAGTGAATTTGTTATTTCTGCTTTACGAGAACAAATTTTATCCAGATATATAACAGTCTTAAAATGTATTTTACGGCAGTCCATAGCCAATTTACCAAAATATTTATCAAAAGCTTCATGTAAACGGTGTTTAATTTTAAGAATGAACCTGAGTTGGCAAGAATAGGCAAAAGATAAAAGTTGGCTGTACCGTGACTTCTGCCTGTTTAGATAATATGAGTAATTATTGCAGCAGTTAAGTTAGTACAGGTTGACAATATTACAAACAGAAAGACTTCAACCAAAAGAAGTGTACCTACTGCTAAAAAGAGAAAGCAGTCAAGACTTCCAACTTATTCTAGCAAATAGTGTTTTTACCCAACAGCGCTTTGCAACATTCTCCCAACTTTGTAGGTCAGTTACACAAAAAAAAACACATTTATTAATCTTCCCTATCTAACCACCAAAAACTAGGAACCGTAAAAACCTGGTAGTTTAAATAAGATAAGCTAAATAGGAATATTCGTTAAATTTCTTAAAAATAATGATTAATTATATTGTCATTTCATAGTATATGATTGTTGCCATTCCTTACTCTTATTATGATATATTATATTTATTGTGTATATGTGTGAGTATTTGTATCAATTTACTATAAAAGTGGTAATTATGCACTAAGTTCCAAGGTCATTTTGCATCATAAAAGCATTTTCTTTGAAAATTTTTATTATTTTCGTGAAATTTAAGCGAATAAGTTGTCAATTACCGAGCGTTAAAGGCAAAAATCATGTGTATGACTGAGGAGTCCAGACTGTTAATGCCACCTGAGCTGCCAATGATCACCTAACTTATTAACCACCGTCAATTTGATTAACAGTATGAAATCAACATTTTAAACCTTACAATAAGAAACACCACTTTATTCTGTGTTTCTCTTAGGTACAAACCATTTGCATCATGTGTATTTTAGGTTTGATGAATTTGGATTTCGTGTAGACGAAGAAGATGGTCCTGAACAGAATTCAAATAAGCTATTAGGAATCCCTTTTGTGGAGGATCCCCAGCACAGGTTACAGTGGGTGGCACATTTGGAATTCTCTCATAACAAGGAGGTGTCTAATTTGACTTGGGACAAAGTTGAAGTGCGTCTTCCAAGAACGGAAAAGTTGAGATCAATGGTGGCTGCTGGGGTCCCCCATTCATTGAGGCCTCAGATGTGGATGAGAATGTCCGGTAAGTGGTCGAGATCTTGTTCAGCATTATGTTCATCCTTGAAGCTGTACAGGGGCTTTGGAAAAAAAGCAGCAGTCGGAGTTGTCCTACAAGGACATAGTGAAAATGTCTAGCAACGATTCTCTGATGACTTCTAAACAAATAGAGAAAGATCTGTTGCATACCATGCCAACGAACGCGTGCTACAGTCACATAAACAGTACAGGAATCCCCCGACTTAGACGGATATTAAGGGGATTGGCTTGGCTGTATCCTGACATAGGGTAAACCTAATTATCCTATATATCTATGAAATAATTGTGTTAATTGTAATTGTGTTTTAATATAGCTATTGCCAAGGTACCGGAATGATAGCAGCTTCGTTGTTGCTATTATTAGAAGAAGAGGATGCTTTTTGGATAATGGTTACCATTGTTGAAGATCTTTTACCCGCTTCTTACTACAGCTCAACTTTGATCGGTATTCAAGCTGACCAACGTGTTCTACGGACACTCATAACAAACTATCTGCCAGACATCGACGAAACTTTAAAAAATCACGACATAGAGCTCTCCCTGATCACTTTGCAATGGTTTTTGACTTTGTTTGCGAGCGTTGTTCACATGAAAATACTTCTACGTATTTGGGATATGTTTTTTTTCAATGGTTCTTTGGTGTTGTTCCAAATCACTCTAGGCATGTTGAAAATGAAAGAACCGCATCTAAAAAATTTAGAAAACTCTGCACAGATATTCAATGCTCTTTCTGACATTCCTGGTGACATAGACGATGTTGAAAAGTTGCTAGAGGTGTCACATCAAGTAGCTAACTCCTTGAGTGAGGTCATGATCGAGACCTACAGGAGGAGGCATTTGGCATACCTTATGGCAGATCAAGGGGCCCTTGTGGGAAATCCAGAGGCAGCTCCGAATCTGCCAAAACAGCACCTTGTACGGTAAGTCTTTTATATAACAAATATTTAATCAAAAAAGTCATCAAGTCGCTCATGATGTGTTGATGACGAATATAGCACGAAAAAGCAATGTGATTTATTACTTGCTACTAACATAATATGTCAGTGTCAATTTTTATCAAAACTCGATTTTCCATTTCGATAAGTTATTGCATGTTATACTGTTGGGACAAATTTTTTCATCACTGCCCTTTTATGTCGACAAACGTCTACGAGTACTACCAAAATGTAAACTTTCAAATGAACCATCGTATGCTGTCTAAAGTGGACTGACTATTCACAATACGCATGGTGATTCACTAAGGGTATGGAGTGGCAGTAGGTATCTTGAAAACCCATCACACTTGTTTTGAAGAAAAAAATTTATATTTAAATGTTCCTGAGAACATAATAGCCCTAGGCATTTTGCTAATTATCTCAACACTTTTTTGGAGTGATGCTAACTTATCATAACGTTCTTTATTTGTAGGCAGCATTTTTGTAACAGTTTAGTAATTACTAATTATTATCAAAATCATCTATCAAACCACAGTGAATACCATTTATGCTCTTCCTTTTGTCACACTTGTCATAAAGCCAGCCCTATTTTGATTTATGTTAAATTAAATCAATGAAAAATGTCTCTCATCCATTTTTGATCATGGCTAGGGATATAGTTTTTTTATGGTATTCTCTAAAACAAGGCCCGGTTCATTGAATGTCATTGGGTCATTTAAAACATGCAGCTACAGAAATTTAGATTTTTTTGCCTTATAGTGTAATTTCAGTGGCAACTGGTGAAACAAAACGTTGAAACAGAGCTTTTCAAGTAATTAGAGCTTTAAAAATCTATTTCCCTGCTAGATTTTGTCAGCAAGTTTTTTTTTTGTGTATTTGTAATTAGACAGTAAATCGCCATTTGAATTTAGGCGCAAGTTTTCCTACGTGTCGATGATGTGTAGGTAAAACAGGAATCTGCGATGTTTATAAGGGTGACCGAATCCTAACCTCAACTATCTGCATTTAATAACTAACAGCGTAACAGCTTGTGCTGAACGTATTGTTGCTGAATTGTCGTGTTGTTTTTTAAAATTAAATAAAATTCCTGGTATCGTTTGTCAAAGCGCGCGTTAATCAATGCCTGTTAGTTTGACAACGCTAGTAACATGCCTCATTGTTCCAAATGATGAATCTGCAATCAACAAAAAATGGAAAGCACCAGGAGGGGAAAAACAAAACGTGCAAAAAGCGATCACGTTTTCGATATCGCATTAAGTTACTTCCAAAAGATGAATTACACCAACGTAGGGAATGACGAGGTAACTGTCGATGAGTTCCTGCGTGACAGCACAATGGAGAGCAAAGTCAGCATTCAAAACTCTATCCTGTACTCCAGGTGGTCGATGGAACCTCAGAGGAGAAAAGACACATCCTCCCATGATGGTTCCATAGTTGAATATGTAAATTTGTTAGAGAAATGCTACTTAAAATTCTTGTGTTGGTTGAAAGAAATGGTCCAAACCAAACCTAACGTTGGTGACTTAGGAACGCTAACGGGACCGTTGTTCTGCTATATGTACCTGCTTATAGAAGAAGCTACCAAAAGTGACCAGACTGGTAATCGAATTGATGCTACAAGCTTCTTTGTATCCCACATTAACTCCTTTGACAAAAACAAATCTGATGATACTGTTAGAAATCTCATAACGGCTATAGAAAGCAACACCACAAATTTAAGTGGTTTAAAAGAGACCTTTCGTACAAACAAGTATGCTGTTCAACTATCAGAAACATCTGTAAAGGTGTTGAAGAACTTCATAGCTGAAAGGTGCCACCCAGTATTTATTGAAATCGTTAACAAGTGGTTTGATATCTCTGAGGTTGAGGATCAAGACCAACCAAAGGAAGAGGAGGAAGAGCCGGATAGAGAAGAGGAAGCACTTTGTAATGGTTATATTCATACAGATGCGTCAGACCTGTCAAATGTCATCGCCGCTCTTAATGAAGAGATAAGTCCAATCTTCGTTGCCACTCTCAATAATGTGAAAGATACAGTGTCTTGCGGACTGATTGATAAACCACGTAGTTTAGTAGTTTATTGCCACACAAACTCTATTTATTTGCGTTCGCTCCAAACACTCATGAATCCTGAAAAAGCAGAACAGCAAGAAATTATTTTTCGCGGTCATTCAGGACGCATATTTGATGTAAAAGTAGTACAAGGCTGTGATTTAATAGTGTCTGCTTCAAACGACAAAACTTTACGCATACACAATACTAGGAACTATGAACTGCAAAGTGTTCTTAAAGGTCATACAAACTCAGTTTATTGTACAGCATCAACTTCCAATGGAATGTTCATAGCTTCAGGGTCTGCTGATTGTACAGTAAGACTGTGGTCTGTTGAACACAGTACTAATCCACGTATCTTTGCTGGCCACAGGCAAGAAATCACTTGTATAGACTATCATGCCAATGACATCTACATAGCATGTGGTTCTGCCGACAAAAATATTCGTATGTATGATATTACGGATGCTACGCCCGTCAGACTTTTCTGTGGAAGTAAGGGTACCATTTATGTGCTCAAGTTCAGCCCTAATGGAAAATATATAGCTAGCGCAGGGGAAGATCAGTTCATCCGGATCTGGGACATTATTTCTGCTAAGCAGTTCGTCGAGCTAAAGGTTGGACCTGAACCTGTTACACAACTTATTTGGAGCAGTGACGACAAGTATTTGTTGTGCGGGTCTACTGAAGGAACCGTAAATCTGTTTGATTTTGAAAAACTGATGAAGCATTCCTTGGGTGATGATTCCAAAAAGCCAGTGTTGACTAAAAATCTAGATGCTAGGTTGTTTGCTGTTGAATACTCATTGAACACTTTTGCATGTTTAGCAGTTAAAAAAACCTGTTTGGAAATGCCATCAACTTCAAAATGATTTTCAATAAATGAAATTAATTGCACAATTTATTTTATTTACCCCACAAATCAACTCATAAACAGTAATTATAATGCTTAACTTATTTTTTACTCTTGATATTGTAGAAAAGTTGTGTGCGGAAGTTGTAGTTATTATTCAACTATATAGTCTGAAAATATTTCTAGGATCACATTTTTCACTCAACAAATCATACAGTATTTTATGAGATAATTGCATATCATTTGAAAATTGAACTTTTAAAAATTGAACTACATTTTAATAAATTTTGTTTATTTTTTAAATATTTAATTTTATCTATCAAAAACATGTTATAAAAAACTAATGACGTTGAAATAATGAGGCTTACATTAATAAACAGTAAAAGTCAACTTTTTGATTTGTGATTTGTAAAAATATAAATGTGCAAAAATTTTGCAGCTTTAATATTTTAAATGGACAATAATTACTTTCACAAATAAAGATTGTTAACTGTTAAATTGTAACATTTTGGTGCCCTAGTTGGCATACTAGTAAATAAGATTTTTTAGGTTTAAAAATTAATAAATTAAAATTGTAAACTAATTATTAAGCAAAAATGATTGTTTCAAATTTATTTAGTACAAACATTTAATAAATGCAGAAAATTAATTTAAAAAATGTCAAACTGGATCTAGATCATGACGGAAATTTGATTACTTTTACAGCAGCTCTTATTTAATGTTTTTCGCTAACAAAACAATCTTTAATTAAAATATTTAGAATATCGATCCATTCTGAGAGTATTAGAATTAGGTTAGGTAACAATAATAACTCGGGCCCTTTGTACCCTCATATATTAATATATTGATTATTCCACATATGTGCTCAGCCTGCTCGGTACATAGAATGATGTTTTTGAAGATGGTCATATAAGGACCGAAACAGCTGTAGTCATCAATATATTAATATATTGAGAGTACAAAAATTCAAAAAATCTAACCTTTAATCAAAATGTGTAATTTTTAGAAACACACTTAACAGTGCTATTTGATTAAGTAATCGATTTAGTGTGTTTTTTTTAAAATATCCATGTTATTTCACTCTTGGCAAACTACTTTATTTCTACAATTCATTGGATGGATAATGGCAGACAAATTATAGGGTAATAGATAAAATAGACTTCATCATTCATTAACAGAAACCCTATGTTCTCATTGTGTGTAATCTTTTTTCATAAGAAATTTAAAAAACAGCTTTTTGACATAAAAAATATTTATTCCAAAAACAAATTACTTAATAAAGGTTTGTGTAAAATGATTAATTTAATACTGCATCTTCTTAGAAAGAAGAAATAAACTTATGTGATAGTTAAATTCTTAAAACCTGTAGTAGTAGTAATTCTATATTATGCAATATATGAATCTTTTGCGTAACATTTATGTTCGGCTAAACATTAAACACATAGTTATTGACACTATTTAGCAACTGTAAAGTAGCATATTGTTGTTCTAGGACCTCTTAATTTATAATCTACTTGTAATATTAGAATCAAGCTATTTTATAGGCTGTTTTAGGCGAAGTCCGTCTTGCTAAGTTTACAAAGTGTGTACAAACTGTTACTGACTTATTGATGCCTGTTGTACTTTACATTTACCAAGAGACATATTACGAAAACTTGCTAATGTATGTAGTAGACTAATACTACATTAACGAAAAAGCAGACTTCATCAAACAATTCAAATAATAATTAATTGTAATGTACAAGTCAGACAAAACCACCTCAAAAAGATATTGTTATACTACTGTCACCCTTAACACTTTCTTTATCTTTCAGACGACAAATAAAAAAATCAAAATCTGTAATTCAGCTTCTTCTATTTAACGAAGATTCTGAGGATGATGTAAAATGTAAAAACATCAAACAAACTGAAATATTAGTGGACCTTCGCGAAGCGATAATGCAAATTGCGAGGCACTTCCTTCAAGTAGAACCAAAGTTAGATATATCCTTGGTAGCTGATTATTCCATGGAAAGCCATGCCTTAGACCACCAAAATTATATAAACGTATCAAAAAATCGGAAGAGGAGGGCTAAAGCTTTATTAGGTAACAAGAAAATCGTACTTGTTTCCATAATAACCTTTGTTCTTTAAGACTTCGAACGTCACGACGATGATGAACTGGGCTTCCGCAAAAACGACATTATAACGATAATCAGTCAGAAGGATGAGCACTGCTGGATAGGTGAGCTCAATGGTCTACGTGGGTGGTTTCCAGCAAAGTTCGTTGAACTTCTGGATGAGCGCAGCAAGCAGTACAGCAGTGCCGGGGACGATAGTATTTCAGAAACTGTCACAGACTTAGTCAGGGGCACCCTCTGTCCTGTGGTTAAGCAAGTTTTGGAGCATGGCATGAAGCGACCTAGTTTTTTAGGTGGTCCGTGCCATCCCTGGCTGTTCATCGAAGAAGCAGCCATGAAGGAGGTTGAAAGAGACTTTAATTCTGTATATAGCCGACTGGTGCTTTGTAAAACATACCGTTTAGATGAGGACGGTAAAGTATTAACTCCCGAGGAGGTATTAAAAGCTGTAGCTCCATCAGAAGTGGATTAATAATCTTTGGTTGTTTCAGCTATTGTATCGTTGTGTACAGGTGGTGAATTTATCTCACGACAGTGCTCATGCTCAAATGGATGTCAAATTACGCTCACTAATTTGTTTAGGGTTGAATGAACAAGTGTTACACCTGTGGCTGGAGGTGTTGTGCTCATGCAGTGAGGTTGTGCAAAAATGGTAAGAACTGCATTACCATTATTGATTTACACGTCACTAAATAAATAACCAACAAGAAAATATCATATACCACTACTTTAGTGTAAAAAAGAAAACAGGATATTGCACATTGACAAATGAAACATTACCTTGATGCTAGATCGGACTTGAATTTAGCTAAAATATTTTAAAAAATTTCACAGCAGTGAAGGTACCCGTAGGGCATAATAAGTGACATCAGTATACAATAAACATACATAACAAGAACAATATAGGTCCTATATGTAATCCCTGGGGCACTCCCGAAAGAACTTTTATTTTCCACAAAAGCACACCATTAATTAACACAAAATTATGCAATATTTGACTATAAAAGTGAGTTTGATAGAAATACAATGAATAGAAGTCTTGATGTTAAAACTCGAATTCAGCAAGAGTTTAAGAATTCAACCATTTTGATAAAGCTTAACCGCAGCAGGTAGTTGAAAACATTAATTGAATTTTTTTAAATTCAGCAGCTTACATGTACGGATTGTATGCTAGAATTGCTCTCGGTGAGAGTGTGTCGTTGGTGTATTCCAAACTAAGATTTTAATGTAAATAATTTAAAAGTTTGTAGTATTATCGAGGTTGCGTTAGATTGTCTTTTCTCACAATCTGGGACCAAAAGAATTAGTGCTTTTGCCAAAATTTTGAGACAATATATCTGTATTAACTCTGTACCTGTACCATTTTTACTGTCAAACTGTACTGGAATAAGAATTATATTAAAAATCAGTCACTAATAAAAAGGTTAAAAATGCGAAGATAAAGCCTGCAGCAATTATTGTCATATCACATGCTTGGGGGACAAGTCGACAAACACTTGGCAATGCAAGGATTGTATTGAACTCTCATCACGCGATATATTATAGCAATTGACAGAATTAACGGTGGTACACAAGGAACCAGCAAAATCAGTCAACCTATTTGAAGAAAATTCCATAGCTATAAAAAGTATGCAGTAGTCCCTTACGAAAAGGTTGCAAAACTATCAGAAAAATGTGAACATCTTAGAGAACAGTAATGTGAAGTTGAGGTCAGAATTAAATGATCTGCAACAGTATAGTCGAATAAATAATGTCGAAATTAAAGGAATTCTGGAAGTTGAAGGTGAGAGACTGGATGTCAGAATAGATCTATCAGATGTCGACGTTTGCCATAGGGCAGACAAAAAGTAAAAAAAGAATGGCATGAGGTCCATCATCGTGAAATGACTGTATGTGTCTTTAATGTTCAAACCAATAGTTAACAAGAATTCTAAGTAGGCTTGGATAAAGACATTTATTACTGATACACAAGGTGGAAAGTTTCACAAAATGGCGTTTATCTCTGAATCTAAGCATTTTGTCTAAAAATTACAACAGAACAAAAAAACTGACAATGATGTATTGTTCTAGAAAAAAATCTGCTGGTCTCATGGACGTACGTCAAAAAAAGTTGGGGAGGAGGGGCGTTAGAAAATTACAAACCCCCGATATTCATTTGTTTTTATAGTAATGTTAACAATAATTTAGGGGTACACTTAGATGTAAATGCTACAAACTCGTACCAAATTTCAACTCGAGACCTCCAAAATTGTGGATTATATAGTAAAAAACGATTTTATATTTCAACTTTGACACCCTGTATTTTTTAAAAGAAGCGTTTTTCAGAAATTTACCAATAACAAAATCGTCATATTTTGGCCTCAAGTTTCTAGGGTTAATGGGATGACCTACCCTGCATAAAAATGAAAAATATAATTATGGTCAACACTTGTGGTGAGTCACTTTCATTGTCTTCAGGAATCTACAAAATTGTATAATTAATAGATAACTTTTAAAGATATTAGAAGTAGTTTATCTTAACACAATTTAGCTTGTGCTGATTCAGAAGAAGAAAATTTCTWCATTTTTTCGATATCCTTTGTAGGAATTATATTTTGCTTGCTGGTGGAAAATGTAGGACAAAATTAAAATTTTGGCTGCAGTTTTATTAGCATACCATCATAAATTCTTCAAATTTATACATAGTTTAAAGGTAACTTTTTAACAAATGTACAGTTATTAATAAGAATATTATTATTAAAATAACATTCCAAGTATTTGTTTTTAGTAAATGAATTGAAGCGGTCAGTATGTTTGATCTACTTAGGTTTCTTGATTTAACCCTGCCAGATTTATCTGGGATGTCATGTAAATCGGCGGTTTTGAATAATTTCACAACAAATATTCCATAATGTCCAACAGCAAATAGTTTTTCGGTTTAACATATGCTACACAGTTTGAAAGAATAATGACCATTGCCGTGTAATCTAGTGTTTGATTCATGAATTTTTCTAGGTATCACCCATGGTCTTTTGTTTACAGTCCAGGATGGGTGCAGATAAAGTGCGAGCTTCGCATACTCTCCCAATTATCGTTRAATCTAAATCCAGACTGGGAGCTTCCGATTAGAAAAGACACGAACAATCAACCGTTAAAAGATMGAGTCAGMGACATGCTCGTTAAACACCATCTATTCAGTTGGGATATATAATGTCTGCTGAGGAAATGATCAAATTCTGTCCATATCTGCCTTGATAAATGGTTTTCCTTTCGGTTAGTGACTTGAGTGTATACAATAAGTGTACTTAAACTGTAAATGTTGCGACTGTAGCTTTAATAATTCATTTGCTATTCAAAGAATGGGTACCTCATATTTGTGTTCCTTATTATCAGAGAAAAATCAATAAAGTTTATAACATTATTTATTAATCACAAATTATCACAGTTTTTTGCCTTTCACCTGTACATCTATTTAATTAAGTGCTCCTCCATTCCCAGTGCTTTTGGTAAAGTTGTTCCACACTGTCCTGCAAAATAAAAGCTACAAAAAATATCATTCCATTATAATTCTCCTGCAAACCATAGCGTTTACCTGAAGCTGTCATCAAAAGGGACGGGGGTTACATTGAATTCTGCTACAGGAACTCCCTTTTGCGCTACCATTGGTGCAAATGCTMCTGCAGGATAAACATTTGAAGAAGTCCCAACCAACAGACACAAATCACAAGAATCAATTTGACTGCCTAAAATTTCTCTTTACTTATGAGTAAATACACAMCATTTACACCTACTGGCAGCTGACAGCACGTCAGGATCAAGGCTTTCTCCAAACCACACCACAAAAGGCCGCAACAATCCATTGCATTTTTTGCATCTAGGAAGCTGCGCTAATTCAATGCATGGTAAATCCTTGTTTAAAGCCTTGGGATCTCTGCAATTTAAATTATAGTTTGGTAATAATAAAATAGAGGTGTTTGAAAACAAATGCTGGAAAAATAATTAATAATAATTGACTTCAACAATACACATGACATGAAAATTGAAGAAAGAATACTTAAAAAACAATAGAAAGCTAAAATCAAAGAATGCTGTACAATGTTAATAATATACATAAATAATAAAATATTATCAACTCAGTTAATTATTTCAAAGGTGTTAGTGATAGAGTTAAAAATAATAAGTGTAATTTGGGGGAGTTTTATTGTTGTGCTTAATGCAATGTGATGAATAAATAGCATAATCAGTGAGAGCTATTAAAAATAGGATTAAAGAACATATAAACTCAAAAAAAAAGCACAATAGGTTTTGCTGACCATTGCCTCTAAAATATTCATTATCTAGATCAAAACCTTAGAATCTTGCATTGTGAGACAAAAGGTTAAAAAAAAACATCAGTACACCTTTGATATTACTAAAAATATATATATGATTTTCAAACCCATACATGATTTTTATGTCAAAATTTTACTATTTTACTATTATTCTCTCATAATGTAACAAATTCAAAATTACAAGCAAATTATCTATAAAATAATGGTGCAAAAAAGTTGACAGTGAGTTTTGACAAATGTCATTTTGGAGTTTGTTATATGGTTTTATAGAAATAAAAAAGATACATGAAGGTCAGTATCAACAATCAGTATGACACACCTAATATGTGTTTTTTTCTTGGATGCAACAAAAGAAATGGTGGGCATGCCCAATATAGAGATTATAATTATTTAGCTTCTTTTTAATGTTGCATTTCATTTCTTGTAGAAGTATTATATTCTTGTCTTGGCATATAACTGGTTTTGTCATTTTGCCACTAATTAAACGGCTGGTGCATGAAGTAAACCAATCATTCTGTAAGTTAATGATTTTGAGGTATAGCCAAAATAGATACATTAATTTATTCTGCAAGCATTTTCAATATTTTAACATAATCACTTATTGCACTCTTAACTGTCTTAATGGTAGAAAAGTATTTGGATAATCTTAAGATACACAATTTATGTGTCCATATATCTCAGTGCCCGTTTTATGGAATGCTTTGTGCAATGGGGCCTATAACTGATAAAATGATGAAATACCTATAGGATATAGAGTATCAACAGCCTCTATTTGGAAATACCATGAATTTTGAGACTAATTTTTGTGTTCTTTCTAAGATATATATTTCTTGACAGACAGTGTAGGCTCATAACTCTGATTTTCGTCTTCAAAGAATGCTAATGATTACAGTGCATTCAAAATTACTTTGATTTTAGTGTTCAGTCTGTGTTCACACTGTTCTTAAGCAGAAATTATACTGATGTAATCGCCTGATCCTTTTCTGTTCTTCTTTGTCCTGGATTTTTAAACCATTGTGTTCTTGATATCATGGATTCGAAGTTGGCAACCCTAATTGCTACCAATGCTAATATTTTACTTGACAGTTATTGTAAATCAGCAACGTAATCTCTGATATTATGTTTCATGGTGACTGCTACAAAATAAGACATAAAAGAACAAAAGTTCTATAGGTATATAACATATTGCCAACGTCTGGGCACCCTATATAATTGCAGCTTTTAAGAACAAGTGCTCTGAAGAAAATTTTTTGTGCTGATTCTTGTGCTTAAATATTCATAAGAAGCATTAGTCATCAAGAATATTTACATTTAAGTTAGTGGCTGGGTTTTTAAATATCCTACCCTCTTCCACGTAGAGCCTCACAAATCGGACTGTCCATATTAATGGAGACTTCCTTACATTTTGTACACCTAACTTTATTCAAAGCTCCGTGAAGCTCAATTATATCTTGAGATCCGGCTTTCTGGTGTAATCCATCTATATTTTGAGTTATAATAGTAAGGTACTTGCCGGCTTCTTTGGCTACTTGTTCATACTTCGCTAGAGCGAAATGTGCCTGTAAACATTCTCGTTTAGCTTTTAATTGCTTCCTTTCTTTTCGTTACCTTAGTAGGCTCTGTTCTAAACACCAGTTCTCTTCTGTAATGGTAAAATTCCCAAACAAGAGAAGGATTTGCTTGAAACGCTGATGGTGTGGCTAAATCGGTTGCACTGTAAGTTCGCCAAAAACCACCTGCGCCCCGAAAGGTCGGAATTCCTGCTTCTGCTGATATACCAGCTCCAGTTATAGCGACTACGTGTTTAGCGTTGTTTAGGACTTTTTGGAACTGTTGATAATCAGAGGAGTATCTCGCAYACATTTTTGATTGAAAAAGATTCCGCGAACGAGTAAGACAACAAAAAGACATCGAAATGATAGGCAATTTTCTTTTAATTTTTAACTTAGATGTCCTATTTATTTATGCTAAAAGGCGATTTTGTAAAATGTTCTAAACAAACCTGTAAAACAAGTGAAAGGGGCCGTCGCGCGCGTGCGCCTCTGCATACTAGTTCTGCCGGTGGTCCGTGGGGTCGCTGGAGAACGAAGTACATCGGGATAAAACAATTTTTGTGTTAGTGTTTAGTGTGAGGAGATCCTAATCTAAGTTGTGTTATCTGGTTGTCAGGGTGTTCATTATTTACTTTTCGCAGTATTCCGTGTTACCTTTTGCCAGTGAAATGATTGCGAACGTGATAGTATGGCAGTAGTTAATTATCAATCGGATAAATAATTAGCAGCTCATTATTGTGAATGTGGTATGGAATTAATATATGCCTTTGATTTGATTGGTGAGTTAATTTTTGTATACATTATATTTTACCAAATATCGTGCAAAAATCGTATCCCCAATAACGTAGGTAGATCAAACATGAAAGGTCGGATTTGCTTTATAACGGTTAAACAATTTGTGCAATTAGAGGCCCTAAAATTGTGTTTGTGTAATTGTGCAGGTGTAGCAAGGCCGCTAAAATTGCGTTCGTGGTGTAATTTCATCGGAATAACAAAGTGCAGGAAATTAAACTTTGTTTTGCAACAGTTAAATGCCAGAAATCTGTGTTACCCAGTTGTAAATAAATAATTAATTACAGTTCGTTCGTCTGTAATTACTCGTGATTGCGTAAATTGCATAGTACACCGGCAGGTATTGAATTAGACGATCCACCAGGGACGGCATGAATATTTTTGTTTATATTTTTAGCAAGCAACTAACTCTTCGAGCTCGTACTTGAAAGTAAAAATAAAGTTGGTATTTGGGGATGGAAATAGGAAGAAACAAATTATGTAATGTAACCTTAGGAATTCGTCATTAATTACTACTACCTTCCTTGTGTTGTTTGGACAAGTTTTAAAAGGCTTTCACCTGGTACCAAATTCAGACAAAATACCACCGATTATAATAGCTCATTGTTAACCGCTACAGTAATAATTTGTTTTGTAATTTCTCAACGGTACATAATGCAACGTGTGTATGTTTTAACTGGACAAAAACAAGCTTCCGCGAAGGACACCGTATTCATATCTGCCTTATTTTTATATTCATGATTAACGCCATTGAGTATCCGAAGTTTGCAACTGCATACCTAAAAGGCAATTGACTATGATGTACACGTACGCCGGGGAAAAGTTTTTCGCGCATGAAATTCTAAGTAATATAGTTGCACGTCGCCTTCAAAATATTTTCGACGGGACGCCACGTAAAATAAACTAAATGAAAGCGTCGTTGTCATTCATGTAGTCGTTTTTTCCTTTCGTGTAGAAATCGGTTGCTGCGGGTATTGAAAGTTTATTGTTTTAACCAGCGAGAAATACGGAATAAAATGCAGCCAGGCTGTGTGTAGCTGTAAATGTAATACGTACAGTTTTAAAGGCGTTTTTCTCTGCTCACCACTATTTAAAACGCATACGTAGGTATGCTAGGCGCGAGGTCGCACGGCAAAACAGTTAATCGCAACTATAGTCAAAAATCTTGTAACAGTCTGGCTTGTTCCACTTTTCGAACCCGGTGTTCGTGTCTTATTTTACTGCGGCTTCTGATGTCGCACATATCGAAAATTTTCATATTTTTGCCATAGATCTTGTGTCATACAACGGCTGGGTTCAATGGTCTCATTTTACCTCGACATCGACGCATCGTTGTGCTATTACATATCGTGATTTTAACAGAATTTTACAATCGCCTAGCGTTTAGTTCTTATTTGACCGGAAGCACGCATATTTTACTGGGGAATTACGATCCCGCTGGGTGTAGCCTAAAATTTTATCCTTCCTCGCGTAAAACCAGGAAGGTTACTCACTTTTCAAACATGAATAATAGGAAATCATGGTAAACTGATACCCTGGCCGACCTCTACCGTGCCTATACGCGATCCTGTTTGATAGTTTGTAATATCATCTACCTAGGCCACGGCGGCAATAAGAAAAATCGTGTGTGACCGATCTCGTTAAGACAACTTCCTATCTACGAGTGTGCCGGATCAAGCCATGGACTGGAACTCCTCGTAGCTGTCAGTTCGAAGGGAAAAGGCCTGGGTGAACTTGGACGCGTAATTTTTTGCTCTTAATCGTTTCGTTTCGTGTCGCGAACAAATTACGAATAATTTGTCTCTCGTCATGCGATTTGCAGCAGCAAGTATCCGCTGGAATTCTCGCTGAAATAGGTAAAACAAAGGTTATCTGGGCTAAGATGAGTACTGTCTTCGTTTGCATTTTTTGCACCCAACACAGACAACGAGAATTGTCACTTGATTTGCAGGAATATACTTCAAATTGCACTTTTTCACAAAAACATTTTTTTAATTTTCTTCTTTGTCCAACTTTTAATACCTATGCTTGCTGTCTCTTAAAATAATAGTTACTATTATACTACCCAGGGTTGTTATAAAGTCAATTGTTTTAAACCTTTCTATGCAATCACAATTACTGTGGAGTAATAAAGAAATTAAAAAGTACCTATACAAAAATATACATAGCTACATGCTAACTATTTATTACATGTAAATAAAATAATCCACTAATACAAGATAGAAGTAAACAGTATAGTCGTTCACACTCATTTAGCACACAAAAGAAGCACTATAATAAATAAAAGTAGTAGCAAAGAGGATATCGCCTATCTTTTTATGTACCCTACATTAATAATAATCCTCGTAATAAACTGAGTTCGGCTGTCGTAGATGCACACAGTTTTTCAACTTGCTGGTGTAATTCTTGAAAGAGCTTTTCTCCACATTTCTTTCATTGCCTCACCACCAAACCTGTTTTGTCTAATTTTTACCAACTGCTCACGCATATTCAGTCTTATTGTATTGACAAGATAGGTAGAACTGAATGATCTATTTTTTTTGTAGTTGTTGCTGTCTAAATTATAATTATACAAGGTGTCTCAGTTGTTGTTTGAAAAAATTAAGGGTCGATTAAACTGAGACAGCTTGTATGCCTAATCAGCTTTTATTTTGAATAAAAATGCTCCAAATTAAATAAATATTGTCATTACTATTATCAAGACAGTACGCAACATAAAGATACATAATTGCGTATCTGTTTCTGTTTGTAAATCATCACTTGTTGCGACTTTTTTGCCTAATGAGATTGCACTGTTTAAAAGTGTTCCTTCATTTTTTGTACCGATGCCGGCAGTCCCGTTTTTGCACGTTTTGCATTGTGCACGGAGACTTTTTGTTATTATTTTTTTCTATACTATTGACATTTTCACAAAGTACAATAATTCTACAACGCATCAAATCAACGTGACGTTATGAGGCATGCTAAATCTCCGTGTTGTTAATAATACCGCCGTGTAGCCGGAAATGCGACAAAAGGACTACAAAGGACCGTATTTGGAACTACTACTATAAATAAATATCACTAGCAAGCCAGCTGTGATTAGTCACGTCAGCGTAAGCTGTAGTATTATAGTTATCAGGTAAAGAAGAAAGGAGTTCAAATAAAGCATAAAAGAATTAGTGATTTTTATAGCTACACTTTGGGCAGCCGGAAAAAATTTACAAACATGGAATGTCAAATATAATTTTTGGTTTTAGCTGTGATTTTGTTGGATTTTCTGCATATTGCGAAATTGTCTCTTAATATTGCGGTATCTCGACTGTTCAAGCTTCTGACTTGACGGGTAGTTGCTAGTGCAATTCGCTAAATCTTCAGATTAATTCAATCGGTGTAAAGCTTGCAATAACGATTAAATTGTTCCGTTATGAACATGTTTAGATTTATAGCCTTTGGCACATTTAATCGATCGATGCCTGCGTAATCGTAGGAAAGCAATTTTTGTTTAGTTTCAGCTTAATCTAACCAAGCCCTAATTTTAATCGCTTTCCTTATCTTGAACGTTCCGCGTATACGATGGGCAATGGAATGTTTTGTAAAAATTAACGATCGTATGGTGTGTTTAATGTTATTAACAACAGGTCTTTTAAATTTTAACTGTCATTTGTGTCTAAAGCTGTACATAAGCTTTTGCTTTTGATTCCTGTCGAATACAACGTAATACTTTTTTATTCCAAAAGCTAAAATATTGTCGTAACGATGCGTACCAAAACTGTCCGGTATGGCTTACTGGAATGAAATTATTTTTATTTGATGTAGAGAAGCAGTGAGAGGTGAGATATACTCAAAAGTATATTGTCTATCATTTAAAGTGTAACATGTTGTGTACTTAAAAATGTAGCAAAACAATGAAATTCGCTCTGACAACCCTGATCTGGTACCTGTTGCAGTTTCAAAAGGGCTTTTACCTGCTGCCGTCAAATGACCCTCCGAGTGTTAAAATTTGTAATTTACGACCTGCTAGAATTCTGAACGAGTTTGAAAATCTGTTGGGGTGTTTTATTGGCGCAGAAATACTTTCGAAAGGATTCGTTCGCAATACCCTTGCTTCTAGGAAGCAAAGACCCAACCTGCTAATTGTTACAATTTAAGGCTTTTGTGAGTTTTCACACAGCGCGTTTCAGCCAACTTTCTCCATTCACGCGCGTCGTTAATGAATTTCTAAAAATGCATTCTCGTTTTGTTTATTCAATTACGCCGCCGTATTTTTAGAATGCGCCGTCCGTGCTGGGGGTTATCCATTCACCAAAATGATCGCGTCGTCGGAATACCGGTCCGTAACAAACGCGAAATTAATCACCCGCAGAACTGGAAGTGAAAATGACGTCGTTTTGGTAGAAAGCACGAATTAAAATTTTCGTGCCTCCCAGCGGAGCGTCCATATTATGATTTGGTCAAAGAGCGGAACGGCGACTGGTAAGTACAGTCGATCGGCGATGAAAAATAACGGCCGTAGCACAGGTAAAAATTTATGGAATACATATTAGATATGAACACCATTGCTAAAAAGAAGCCTAGGGCTACAACACTTTTTTTTCAATATTTTAGGACATCGGCCCTAAATCAGACAATACGGTGTGTTCGAATTTTTGACCCTTACCATATCGGAAAAGATGACATTTTGCGGCCGTTTTAGGCGTTTACATTTTTAAAGCATTTTTTTGTCAACACAAACCTTATGGATTTTTGATTAGTTAGATAGTTCTTAATATGGCGTTTTCAATAATGTTTAACATGTCCAATAAATCTTTATTTATACCAGAGTATGATCAAAAATGAACTTAACTCTTAGTACGAATTAGTAAGCTACGAATCAATCCGTGTGACACACACTATAACTGCTAAGTTTTATACTATTTATTGATAAGTAAATACGTTAAGACTAATAAATACTGATAATGACACATACACTTCAATTGCGTAAAAAGGTTGACAAGTTGGAAGTGTATTTCAAAGACCATAGCCACACCGGACAATTATTTCCACATCCAACGGATGGAAATATTGTATCGCGAAAAAATTTTTAGTATAACTGCGAGTATTATTCGCCCTTATAAATTTTCGGTGCAGCAGTCACTTAAAGAAAACGGTTTTTACTATCTCCGAATAAATTTGATATATTCAAAAAATGAAAATATCATCAGATAGGAAATAAAATTTCTCACAAAAAGTGTCTTAGAAAATTTATCCAAAATTTTGACATTTTCGAAATATTTCCAAAAAACGTATTTTGGTCCCTGTTCGTACGATTTTTTTTATATAGGAAATCAAATTTCTGATCGGAAAGCACTGTTGTAATTTTTTTGTTAAGTTAATACTTTTCGAGTTATTTGGAAAAACAGATTTTAAAAATTTATGTATTTTTGCTAATATCACGAGGACCGTTTGTCTTAGAAAAAATGTGTAGAAAGAAAAAATGTTCAAAACCTGATTACTAATCGTATAGTATAAGAAATAAAAAGGTGAATGTCATTTTGACAATTGGATGTGGAAGTATTGATTCAATTTGCAGCGGTTTTTTTAACAGAATTTTCAAAAACTTAGTGAACTTTAGACGTTGCGAACAAAAAGAGCTAACTATCAAGTGAACAATGCAGATATACGCGAAAATAAGAAATAAGAAAATACTATTTTGCAAAATGTGCAGTCGGTTTAAAAATCATTGAAATAATAGTTTTAAATCTCCCTCCGTAAGTTAATTATAGATGGTATTATTTATAATGAAAATGTACAGTAATGATTTTGTGGATAAATGATGTGCAATATATAAAATGAGCAATGTTTATGGAGTCTATAATAATAATAATAATAATGTCTTAGTCCAGTTTTCTTATGTAGACATTGCATTAAATTTTCAACGACAGTACATCACTTCGTCGTATAGCTGGAGAAACTGCACTTACAAAATTCAGTGCATGATTATAAAACGTTGATGAAAAGCAAATACCGACCATTGTAGAAGGTTTAAGTGATATATACTATCACTGAAGATTAGAATTCAGCAAGTGGTATCTACAAAAATTTTAACATTTGGTAAATCAAAGAATATTTCAAGTTCGATTTGCTTTTAAACTTTACCGACATCAGTTTTGTTGTTTTATGCATTTTAGATCGACCCTTTGATCTTTGTTTACAATTTAACTGGCAGTAAATATTTGTAGCTACATACAAACGAGATAACATCTGCGTTGAGACAAATTATTAACCCTGAAAACATGAAAAACATATGATTCCTATAGGACGGCTGCTCGGCACAAAATGTTCGTGACGTGCAAAATCTCTTAATTGAGAGACCAATGCAATACCTTGCGAGATCACCCGACCTTACCCTTCTTAACTTTTATTTGTAGGATGCTACTAAAAACGAAGTATTTAATTCTGAACCTAGTGTTAAATGTGCTGTGATCCTTAAAATGAAAATTTTGAAATGAGATTTGTTTCGAACATTGAATTCTGCAAAACTTTCCTCACTTAACCGTTGCTCTAATTCTTAATAACCGATATATTAGTGGTGGCACACGGTATAAACTCAAGATAGGTGTCTTCTCAGTTTTAACCTCTTGGGTTGTGTATGGAGAGATATCGTCAGCTGTATACATCCAATGGCATCGTTTAACAAATTCATCTATCTTCTACGGACATTAAAATAAATTTCGTGATCATCTGCTCCACTAGAATTCCAAATTCGCCGTGCGGCAAAGAATTATTGCAAGAGGTGGCTCGAAAATATGACAATCATCGGAACTGAAGCTGTTGTATTACCGTTCGGTCGTTTGCTTTCAAATTAGCGTTGCGATGTTATGCCTGCACTAAAATTAGCGATGAAACGCACATGGAAATATAATTTTGCCGGATTGCTGTGGAAACGACGGCGCTAGTTCCTTTGTTCAAATGAACGTTTCGAACATCACCTATTGACCTTTTCTAATGGAAAGTGAAAATGCACCGTACGTATCTGCATATAAAAAGCATATGTTAATCGAGATTCCATCGTACTTCGGTCGTTTAATGAAGATGCTTAAGCATATTTTACGGCTACGCTAATGCCTCGTTAAAAATTTCCAATTTTACTCATTTATCTAACGACACCGTTTCTAAATTGGAGTTTATGTAAGATATTTACCATATTCGTGCCGCACAACTAATAACAATCGACGTGTGGGTGACTAATCATCGTGATTTGTATCTAACAAAAGTGCGCAATTTTTTGCGTTATCTAGCGGGGCGCGTTCAATAATAAATGCAACAAAAAACGACCAAATAAAAAGCATTTTACAATTTGTCACGCCATGGAATGCGTGTACGGGTTCGCCTACGTGCATATAGTTCCCGGTAAAATGGCATTGTTTGGATTGTCGTCGATCTTCGTGGCAAAAAGCTTTTTAATTATTTCATGCCACAGTGGCCCGCAATTTCCTATTCCGGTGATATTTTCTGTGTCTCCGGATCGGTGGACCAAATCAGTGGATATCAATTAAATGTCGTCGGTTTCCGCATTAATAGCCCGTGAAAAAAAGTACAGATTTCGTAATTCTTGCTACCATCGGATATACAGGGTGTTTCAATAAAAACGATTCACCCTGAATGATTGTCATAGTAAATAAATTCGCGTAAAATCGTAAAATAAACGTCCACATCTGGTAGCTCTCACTCTTAATTTTTAATAAGGAAGGGGGTCGAGTAATACCTCACAAATGTCTTTCGAAGTCCTTTATGAAATAAAATTGACATGTTTTAGGCTTGTATTCGAATTTGTCTCCCATAGAAATTATTAAGGTRGACATCCGCTACATTGCAGCTCAGAAAATATTCGAATCTGTTGGTGGTATGAAATTAACCTTCTGAAAATAGCTGTTGGGTCAATCCACAAAAATTTACTAGCCACTATTACCAACTATATCAACGGAAGTTAGTTATATAGGCAAATACGCAAAAACTGTAAAATGATAAAGAAAAACATACCTTAAAATTTGTGATCCACCGTTGAGTATAAAACGAGGTATAAATGGAAACATTTTAAAATTTTTATGAATTCGCAGACTACGCTGTTATCACATTAAAATCTACGCAGTTTTTGCACCTCATTATGCACTATACTTCTTAATTTTTATAAGTAAATACCGTAAATTATGCAACGATTTGTCAGATTTAACTCGTAGTACAAAGCACCGACGCTGTGCTGTTCCATTCTTCATCTTCCTCGATTCTTTAAATAACTCTAGCTGCAACAAATTTTTAACATTTGAAAGAAATTTCGATCCTTGCTCTTTATTAATACAGGGTGTCCCGCATTATGTGGGCAACTTCTCGGAATCTGAAAACTGGTGTTTTACACTATTTTACTGTATAACTTTTTTTGAAATAACGCCCGCCTACCGATATATTCACTCTTAAACATGGTGGAAGAGAAACAGCAGTTTTTCAAAAATATTTCATAAACCGCTTGATAAATTTTATCAAATTTTGGTTATTATTATCTGAAGTGGAAGCCGTTAAAATGATGCTTATATTTTTTAAWTAAATGTTTGGGGGGACTAACCCCTCACATTTTAACCCTTAACTTTAAAATTGTAAAGTATATTTTTCAGAAATATGTATTTTTCAAATCTTTAAGCCTTGTAAATAAAAAAATTGACCGTGCTAAATAATAAAACTGTGTTAGATGTCACTGTTACATTGATATTTTGCCAATACCTTACATTATTTGTTGCAAAAATTCTGAAATAATAATAATAATGGAATACTCATATAAATGAGTACGTTGGCATGCATTATTTCCTATAATTGAAACTTTATACTTTGAAAATCACCTATTGTAACAATTATTTATTTTATTTTTAAATTTTTACATATATGAGAAGTGATATATCCCAATTTTTATTATTTATCACACCCAGTTTGATAAAAACAAAATGTTATTAGTTAAGCATTCACCTGCAATTTTCTCGGAAAGGATCAACTTTTTTGTTTAGAAGGTCCAAAGATTGAAAAAAAACACATATTTTTGAAAAAGTACTTACCGGTTTTAAAGTTAAGGGTTAAAATGTCAGGAGTTAGGCTCTGTCACAAACATTTACTAAAAAAATGTGCCCATTATTTTAACGGCTTCCACTTCAAATAATAATAGTCAAAATTTGATGAAATTATATCAACTGGTCTAAGAGCTATTTTATATGTGATATTAAAATGCATGTCTATGCTGTGCTGTCTACACCTTAACCAACTGCAGATAGATCTATTTCGCTGTCATTACAGCTCATCAGTGTAGTTTGGGTCTAGTGCAGACAGCACGGCATAGAATTGAAGTATGCAGTTGCATGCCAATTTGTCAGGCTACAGGTCACTTCCTTTAGGAAGTAGTACCCGTTAAGGCAGCTAGGAGGCTTTGTCATCATGTCAGTGTAATGCTGACAGATGGCATTGCCATCCTAAATTCTTACTTACATGTGATATGTTTAAGAGTGAAGTGAATATCTCAGTAGGCGGGGGTTATTTAAAAAAAGGTTATACTGTAAAATAGTGTTATTTTTACACCAGTTTTCGGATTCCGAAAGGTCGCCCATGTAACGCGTGACACCCTGTATAATAATAAAAAAGAATCCCGTGTGCTATTTTTTAGCTACATCATGCTGAATTTTCATTTAGGTTGAGCAATTATAGTGGAKGATATTGCGAGATAAACGAACATGCTATCTAGGTATGCGCGGACTAAAAACGGACCATAATCTATAATAACGAAAATCAAGATCCAGGTATCTTATCTTATAATAATATATTGTTTAACCAACCATAGAGTCATACAATAAGGCATACAAAATGTATTGGTGAAATAAAAATTTTACTGGATGCATTAGTTGTACTGAAAATCTAAAAAAAGAGATATTTATTCGTCGACGATTATCATTGTTTTTACGAAATAATAATGCCTATCGAATATTTGTAGAACATAGGTAACTATGATGTTCGTCAAATTTTTTTCGACCAGATTTAAGGATACCAATAACCAATAACGATAAAATGAGGTTCTTCAATTTCGACCTCTAAAATTTTCACGTCTTTGAACTAATAGGAAGGAAGATATGTTAATTTAAAAAAAACGACAATTTCTACTTCTCTGTCGGCATCGGCCCGACAATGAAAGTGGCACCGCTCAAACTGGCCAGAATCTCAGTTTCGGAACGCAAAATCGCGTTGCGAGGTCGCCCCACCGCTATGAGTTTTCGTCGCACCTACTGAATAAGAGCTGAAAGTAAATGACACTATTTTAATCTTACTTAATAGGAAGGAGGCAATGCGTGGAATACCGCGGATTCAACTCTTCTTCCGTTAATGTTAACATCTGGTGTTCCCCAAAGCTCTGGCTTGAGGCTCTTTATGGTATATTTTAATGAATGTTTTAAAGTGTCGTTTAGTCGTGTAGTGTATGCGGATGACTTAAAGCTGCTGCTAGGAAAAATATGAACTGAAATTCTTATAATTAGTGGGAGGATAACATTGTGGTGGGCATTTATTAAAAAATAAGAACTGCAAAAATGCTAAAAAATCATACCGCGCGGAATATGCAGATGACTTAAAATGCAGGGTATAAAATTATCTATAAAATGTCAGTACGATTCACCAAAAGTGCACTTTTAACTGTAAAATACAATTCAGTTATTTAAAATTAAATAAAAAATGCCAAAAAATTTCCATGGATGAACAATACTTCAAAACATATTTTTGGTAGAAAAATTAAATTTTTCCACGAACACGTCGATTGGTATTTTCAGTTGTGCATTTTTTTTTATTCAGGGTGTGTTATCTAACAGTAGCCAATACAAACTTTCTTAGTTTAAATGCGACACCCTTTATATTAAATTTTCGGATTCTTCAGAAAATTCCTATACCTATCGTCAACTGTTTCGGAAATATTGTGTTTTCATATTTTTACAAAGAATAACACGGCTTGTATTACATGATTATTTTTGTTCCGAATAACATAAACAAATGCATTTTCTGGTGACAAAAGAGTAAGCAAAAACCATTTCAGCGTTCTTTTCACTAATATGAAATAAAAACAAAGCCAGAAATAGTTTAGTTAATTTTAGGTTAGTGTCCATTGCTTCCAGTTCAGTTGTTGACCAGTGGTAGGGAATCATCAATCCTCAAACTGAACTATTTTTTAAATTAGTTCAGTTCGAAGACTGGTTATTTCCTACTCATTGATTTGTTTACTTTGTTTTACACCTTGCCAGTGTTATAGTCGTTTGAATTGCGTTAATTGCATATCAAAAACGGTTCGTTCAACAGAATTGCACAAAATAAGATTTCTGTAGATGATTGGTTATGGAGATAACACACGGACACAAATGGAAGTTGCTCGCTTATTTCATAACAAAAGGGACAATTAGTAAAATAAAAAAGCTAATCAAGCTAAATAAGTATTGAAAACGTAATTATGTAATGCAGAAAGTTGGATAAGCTCTCATTTTTGACAGTTATTTAAGCCTTCACATCTTTTTTTTAGGATCAGATGTGTTTTTTACGTTTATTTTAAAATTAGTTGGGTGGTCATTCAATTTTGGAACTCTAGGACTAATTATACTCTATATAAATTTTGAAAACACCATTCATTGAAAGAAATTAAATGACGTCACACGACTAAGCAACCTCAAACGGGTATTTTACGCGGGAATTTCTTCCTGCTTAAAAAAATAATGTAAATTTTTGTAATTATCTACATCAAATAAAATGTGATGCATTTGGTGCCATATATTGCCATAATTGTACGTTAATCAAATGAAGTGACCAATATGATTGTAAACTGAAATTTTCGCTACTTTTGGAATTTACAGATCATTTCAGGTCGTTATACTTAAAAAATATTGTAATGGGTACCTGTAGTGCTATAAAATATTTTCGCTGATAAATAACGCCGAAATTAAACTTGAAGGGATTACTTTTATTTTCATTACGTACAACGTAACTTTGTGCAGGTCGTGTATCAAGAGCAGAAGGCACGGTCGCCTTGGAGTAGAGTATCGTGTTTTTTCCAGAGGATCGCAACGGTTTCACGCAGAAACCGTATATTTTAACACCGCAACCTTGTAGGATAAAAAGGAATGTGCATTAGTAACGTGAATAGTAATGTAATACACTGCATTGTTCGGTTCTACAAAGGTGGAAATCGTGAGAAACTGGATATACGTGCGGGTAATTTGCAAAACTGCTCCCGTCAAATTCTTTTACCACCAGTAACAGCTGCTAGACATCAGTCATGCATGGCTTAAACCACACGGATATAATATTGAATGCCACATCCCGTCAGTCCCGGTGTTTACACATCTCGGGCTTTACATCCGATGTTGACGGAATTTGACTTTACTGGGCAAAAAGCTTTCTGGGTCACTCTGTAGTTTCGAACAGAGCTGTTCGAGCATTCACAGCTTTCTTGTCTACGAGCGTTTTTGCTACGAAAATCCAATATCTGAGTCTGTACGGTCGCTACGGGACGACCGCGCGCCGCAGATTTTTACCTGAATAGGGTTTATAATTGCATACTCTCGTCAATTCATTCGACCTCAGGAATTCGACCTTCCAAGGTTGCGGGGCCCTACCCATCGAAATCTTGGGATTAATTTAAGTTCGTTTGGTGTTGCGTCCAAACTCAATCTTATCGACATCAGACGCGTTTAAATCATGTTGTAGACAAAGGTATTGTACGAGCACGCCTAAGAGGGTTGGAAAAAAGCGTAGAAAATCGGACCCTTGAGGCTGGTTTCTTGGAGTTTTATAACCTACAAGGTTCCAAATATCGGGCGTTTTTTATTTTCCACTAAAAACAGATCACATCTTTTCTCAAATCATGACTTAGTACAAATAATTGAATGTTGAATTAGAAACACCCACTGACATTACTGTGTTTTAATATTAATTGACCAGAAATAGACATTAAATTATAACGGGTCTTTTTTTTAAGGTTAAATACAGTTAATAAAACCATTATTACTTCGTTTCATGTCACATTTTTTGTTCGAATTTATTTGTATAAAATCAAACGGTGTTCTTTGTTTTCCTTGAAATGGTATTTTTATATTAGTTTTTGATTTGTAGGAATAAGATCGATGGTTGCCTAATATACAGGGTCGCTACAAAGTATGGCACCAGCAGGATATTTCAGCTTCTGTTCGACCGATTTTTCTGAAATTGTGCAATTAAAATTCATTTTCTTAATTTTTTTCAACACTGTGTCGGCTCTGGTTTCCGAGATATGGGCGCAAGTTGCATTTTTTTAAATGGAAAAGGGGGTTAAAAGGCACTTCATTGAAGGATTTTTCCCTGATTTCAATCAAATACAATTTATTGCTTCTGAGGTGAGAAAAGTGTAAATACAATAATTGAGCCTGACAAAGAACGAAAAAAATGAAAACAGTTTTCTTTATCGTTAAAATGGACAAAAAAGTTAGGTATTACCATTTTTCCTTGACTGGTGATAATTTTCATCTACGTTGATCAATTTATTGCGAATCGGGTACCCTTCAATTAAAAAAAAAACATGATACCGTGAAAAATGCAGTATTTTTTCAGATGTACATTACAGAAAATGCTCCATACTTTGTAGCGACCCTGTATATAAGGGGCTGTGGAGTTGCAGAACGCATCAAATTTTTTATACAGTATTTGGCATTGACTCTGTTTTAATGTTACAAACTACTTAGTTGGATTATGTGGTCTAGTTATTAATAAATGCATATACTGACCTTCTGTGGGACATAACGTATGAATAGTAGAAACATTTTATAAACTAGACACCTAAAATTGTAATGGCTTAATATAACTGTAGTTTATTATTTATCATAATGTGTTGTGAGTTTCTGGTTGCATTCTCCAAACTGCAGGACGGAATGTATTACAAAACCAACAAAATTTTTGTTTAACATAACAAACAAGTAATATTTGTATACAAACGTTCCATAAACACAATAGAAAAAACTTATATAGACAACAATAATCACTTTCCCTTCGTACATTTTTTCCTGTGATTTACAGGTGAAAAGCAAACCTACTTTGTTACTGGCGAAGAGCTTCTTGTCATATACCTAAAACGTCCACTCGTTCACCCAATTTTTCTATCGTAATATAACTGTTTTTCCTACACCATATCAATTGTATTTAGGTACCTAGTCTGAAAACTTCATGGCTATATATAGTCCATGTTAGAGACTGCTATTCCATTATTATGATATTTTGCTTGTTTAAAAGCAAATCGGCGTTTAACAATTAAGCCACAGTCGTTACGTTATTTAAATTATGCCGTCAATTATTTGTGGTTTACTCCAGACATTTGTGGATTAATTTGATTTCAGTTTCGCGTGATAGGAAACAGTGCTTGAATTATAGATGGTTTATCCATAGTAACTTTTCTTCAAACCAGGCTTCAAAATGTATCCATCCATACTTTCTTGTAACAATGTTCCCCCTAAATTCAACAAATCCCATTTTCCGCCAGCATATATAACAATGTATCTTCTCACTTACTTTTTCCAGAATCTTACCTATATTAAAATTTTGTAGCAAAGTCAAAATGTAATAAAAGCCCCGTTTTATGATCATACCTGACAAACTCAATGCCGGGTATTATACTGCTGTTTTCAGACCAACTGCATGACTTTTTTACTAATCTGAGCAGTAATACTGCATATCTTTGAAACACATTTAACAAAATTGTAATTCCTTTGGAATTTAGAATGAATCGTTGTATCTAAATAGATTATAATGACCTTGTGCTTTAAAATGCAATATAGAGTATGTTATTAATTACTTAATCCGATTAAATCATTTACTTCTGTACATGATCTTCGTCAAAAATTATCTGGCAGATTTTTAAGCGATTCGTTTATAAAACTATTGTTCTCGAAAAAAAAAAACGCTGCCACTTGTCCCAATAGTGGCAAATGATAAGTTTGACGTTTCGATTACTCATGTAATCCTTGCCAAAGATAAAAGCTCTAAAAAAGTTCCTCATGCAAAGTTCAATTTGTTTGAACTTTGTGTAATCTGTAAGCAGTAATCAATCAGTTTGATAGTTTTTGTCAGTGTTTAGATAAGCGACAGCGTTTTTTTCGAAAACAACATTTATACCTAATATCCTTCCTGTCTGACTAACTGACTGACTGACTGATTCATCACCAAAGAGCGTAAATTATTGGAGCTAGACAAATGAAATTTGGCCTTTCGTAACGTAATCACCCATTAAGGAAGGATTTTTGGAAATCCTGCCTCTAAAGTCGTGAAACGGGGTATTAAATTCCAATGGAAGTAGTCATTTTTGAAACTAGAAACATGAAACTTTATTTTTAGGCTTTTGATTACTAAAAATTAACACGCGTTCCAGCGTTTTTTGAAAAATCTACCTTTGTATAGGAGTTCTAGCAATTTTGAACTTAAAAACATAAAACGTTATTATTTAGGCTTTAGATTAGAAAACAATAAATACACTTTCCATCGTTATTTTTAAATTCCATCCGTAAGGGGGTGAAATGGAAATGAAAGTTTGTATGGGAGTTATTGTTATTTTTGAAGTTCAGGGAGATGAAAATTCGTATGTGATTTCCGTTATTTTCAAATAATAATTAGTACACACGACGTTTTAAAGTCGGGCTTTTGGTGAGAAAGTAACACATATTATATGTACTATTTCAATTTTTTGGAATTTTTTTGGGGGTGAAAAACTGATAAGTATGGACTTTTATATTAACATTTAGGCTATTAGTTAAAATTTGAAATACACATATTTGGTTAGAAATTGCACCGCTTTTTGATATTTAACAGTTTGTTTCAAAATATTTTTTTCGGTATTCACAGTTGTGTTTACTTAAATTTGATAAATTTCTTGCCATTTCCGGAATTTCGCAGAACACAAACAAACATTAACGACCTTACTTCAAACACCTAGTACATAAATGCCTCGTTCTTGGGAAACCCAAAATATGCCAACCCTATACATATAACACCCTCAGCTCTTAAAATTAAGTATGGTGTTTGGAGTCGTATGAGAGCATCTGGAGAGTGTGATTAGCATCGCCGGTAACACGCATATTCGCATTGCCTATGTGCCCCCATGTCGCAATAGTCAGCAAAATGCACTTTCACTACCTTGGCTACGAGTAAAATCAAACGCCGCGAATCCGCAGCTGTAACCCAGATTMCAAAACAGTCACTTACTTACTGCTACTGTAGAGTTTAACACCAAATGAATAGCGAATCACCTAGAAAACTACATCCGGAAAATCGCCGATGCTGTGCATTGCAGGAAAGAAAAATGGCAATCGTAGTGTGGTGTGGTCGGAAAGCTTCGTAATCAGGCTTGGAATCCGGAATATTCGCAGCTTGATGCAAGAGGTTACGCAATGTGTCGCCCGAGGACAAGTGTAAATACAATCGGGAAGTTCATATTGCTTGCTATTGTAATTTAAACATTTTGCGTGTTTACGCATTCCATATAAGCCTCTATAGCTACACAAAATTCAAATAACTTCTTTTTCAGTCGTGGAACTGAGTGAACCACGCGTTATAGTCATTCTCGATTCTTGTCTGTCTCAAAACAGGGAAGGGAAGAAAACAAAATAATTTTACTGGCGTTACTGTAAAATGCAGAGCGCTTTTGGTCACTATATAATCATCGTCAGTACTGTTGTAGTTAAAAAATTACGTTCTCTAAAGATAAGCAAATCCAACTACAAACTCTAAAAGGTTCAATCTAGTGCAAAATATCTGCGCTATCAACACAAGACTAGTAATAAGGCTGTAACAATAAGTGGTTAGCAAAGTTAGGCGGAGTAGCAATTATATCTGTATTTCTGTGCTTAATGAAATATTTCAGGTGTTTGTTGGCTCTTCCCTTAATACTAGATTAGTATTAACCCTTAATCTATCAAGAATGACCGCGATTTAACAGACAATCTTGTGGAGCTTGGGGTGCCTTTCTCGATTCCTTTTTAGCTTCTCTTGACGTCTCTAGTTTTGTCCCCTGGGTTTTACCAGTTGGGAATTTTTTATTTTGGACCAAAAATTGTAACAGAGCAAAATTTATGTCTCTTAACGATGAATTTTATATTCAAAAGTCTCGCCTAGCCATTTGCAATCTCTTCTATTCTACAACATCATACTTTTTAGCGCAACGTACTCCATGGATAGTGAGATCTCGGCTCCTAAGCATAGTATTAACATCAGGATTTCGCTAGGAGTTAGGGGATTATCTAGAGGCGTGCCCAAACGACTTTTTTAAGTAGGGTCACTAGGGTATTGCCCCTAAGGTCAAAATACTAATTTTTCATACAAAATTTTATATGTGGCTTCATGGTTGTAATCGAAAGTTGATTTATGATGCTAATTATGATAGTATAGGTCAAATTTGGATTAAGGCTATGAAGAACATTCACCATGGTACCTACCTAAAGTGGAATTAGAATTTAATTACATCATCTTAGATCTCACTTTCTGGTCGTCTACCTTTATTTCGTTTAATATTTACAGAAAATTCCTGCTATTGACAACAGTATTCCCTTTGTTTTCTTCCCACCATTTCCCGGATAAAGTTAGTGCTTTCAATTCCTTTGTTCTCAGAGAATTTTCCGCATCCTTCTTTCCCCCGCTTCGTTTGAGACGGAGCTGGATGGATGTCTTTCTACAAATCTAATAATCATTTTGAATCTCATTTATAGAGAAAGTTGCGAAAAAAGTTTCGGCGCCCTTTTATCAAAAGCCATAAAGTCTAACTTAATCACTAAAGCTTTTTACAGTTTGAAGAATATTTTAATGACAGATTTGAGGATTACACTTAATTTACCTGTAACTTATAAATTTTTATTCAAATTTGTTTGTTATCATAATTTTTGATTTGACGTGTGTGAAAATGTGAAATTTTTCAACATGAATAAATTAATCTTCTATTTGTCTTCTTCTTGCCCTACGGAATTTTGCTTGCGTTAGCGACCTTTCCTCCAGTCTGGTTCGCTTATTTGTGCCATTCTTMCGTTTATCGCATATCACCGAAGCATATCTTCTTGCTATAGCATAATCACAAGTCTCGTTTTGTTATCCATCCTGAAGATTTACGATACTATGGCAAACTGTTAAGTTTGTTTGTTCAATGATTGCAATAGTTCATCTCGCGAAATCTTCCTTACTATAGCAAATTGTAGCTGAAAACATGACGAGACCAATGAAAAAATTATACACTGCGAATCTTTCGGAAATTGTTATTGAAAAAATAGTATAAAAGGAACTTCTCTTTTATTTGAGATGGATGAGTAATATATGCGAGCGAAATGAAGACTGGGTATTGACATTTCTTTTAGGTATTGAAAATTTGATTTAAAGTGCTTAGTCTAGCATCTAGCTAATCAGTGATGATAAATCGAGTGTTCTGTCAATCTAGCAGAATAAAGTTGTGCAATTTAAAAATTGTGTCCTGTTTAGTGCTATCAAACAATAAACACCTCAACCAGCTGTAGATAGATCTATTTCGCTGTCATTACAGCTCAACAGTGCAGTTTAGGTCTAGTGCAGACAGCACGGCATAGAACTGGTTTTGCCTATATACCAAAGCAATGGTATGATGTAAGTAAGAATTTAGATGGCAATGCCATCTGTCAGCTGGTTGAGGTGCAGACAGCACAGCATAGACATGCATTTTAATGTATGTCGGTTCTTACCCGCTAGCAAAAAGTGCCGTGGGGGCCTGCTGTCAAATTGAAGTATGCAGGTGCATGCCAATTTGTCAGGTCAGGTCAGGTCAGGTCACTTCCTTTAGGAAGTAGTACCCATTAAGGCAGCTAGGTGGCTTTGTCATCATGCCAGTTTAATGCTGACAGATGGCATTGCCATCTAAATTCTTACTTACTATCAAACAATGTTCAGGAAATCAATGGAGACCCTAATTGGTGTGCTAATAGCTCATGTATTTTATTGCTATATACATATATAGTTGTGGGCTAGTTGTTGGTTAGAATTCTATAAAATACCAGTGCCTTCGCAATTCTCTGTATAACCTATTGAAGTTAAGATAACATCAACAAAGGAGTAATAGGTACAGCAGCTGACGGATCGATTTAGGATGTATCCTAATTTGTATATCACAACAGAACAAAAATAGCATGGTGACGCAGATAGTCATATTATGTTGGTTTGTTCAGCCACCTCCGTTAGTTAAAATTTAATAAACCTAATTAACACTGCGAAGATTCGGATCTAATTCGACCGGGCAAAAAGTTAAAGGAAGTGTTCGAAAAAAGACTACTTGTTTAGGAGTGTGTTTTAATCTGTAGCATCTTGTAGTATCTTGTTACGACGACAAATTTGGATATGGGCTCTTCGTGGGACAATGGAATTAGAACAAGTTAGTGCATTTTGAAATATACGTCGTACTTTTCAAGGGAGAATAATTTTGTGTAGATTACTTAGTGGCAAACAGAAATACAGCTGGCCAACTTCACAAATCTTGTGGTTGTCACACTACACTTAGCATATGACATCTTCAGTTTGTTTTGCTTGTAAATCCATATTACAGACAGTCCTAAATGTTTTTGAGTCCACTCAAATACCCTAACGTTTATATGGTTTTTGCTTAATACCTGGATTACTTACCAAGTCACTCGCTTTGTGTATTTATCAGAGACAAAATAGATATGAATCGTGATAAATGCTGTAAACCGTAATATCTCTTGCACATATCTAGCTGGAAAGAGCACGTAATTTCCCATATTTTCAGATCATGTCATAAAACGCAAGGCAGCCGTCTGCCATTTTATAACAAGAGTGAAAAAATGAGCGCTAATCCTTAGCGACGCCGCTGTATATTATGAACTAGATGTAAATCACCATTGTGCCCATATATCTACATGCAAATGTTAAAATACGACAGTACTGCTATCATACGTTACACTACAAGACGACAAAGTTCCAGAATTGGTTGCTGTCTGAGTGAAACGCTTCATGACATAATTTTTATGGGACAGTCTGTAAAAAAGCGTGTGAGCAGGCATGTGGTCTTCTGTCGTCTTGTCACATTCAGTATACATAAAACGTCAGCTCGTACGTGAGCTTGCTCTTGCCGAAGGTATTCGGCAGGATCGTCAGCTGTACCGTTAAATATTTTAATTGCCATCTCCATCTGCATTCATAAAAATTCATGAAACGATTCAGCACGGCTTTTGGGCAATTGATTACGCTTCGGTTATTAGGAAATATTGTTTCGCCCAAATCCGGCTAGCAATTATATTTGGTCGGCGACGCCGCCTACAGTAAATTAGCGTGGGCGGCACATTACATGTAATGTTCGTCGGTACCTTACCGTGGAGGCAAATGAGACACTTTAAGGTCGTTCGCTGGTTATGTCAAACGGAAGGTTAAGTGACACGGTATTTGGATAATTTCCTCAATTGCTTAATTGCGGGAAAGTCGCCGGATTGACTGAGAAATTGCTTGATTACGAGTCAGTTCCGAAATTGGAGAAATATATTTCTGCTTTCGGAATTGCCCCAAATTGCTAATCGTGAAATATCTGCATGATTCTGTTTGATAGGTACTTCCACTTAAGCAGTTAATATACAGGGTCGCTACAAAGTATGGAACCAGCAGGATATTTCAGGTTCTGTTCGATCGATTTTTCTGAAATTGCGCATGGGCCTATGGGTAATTAAAATGCATTTACTGGAATTTTTTCAACTCCGTGTCAGCTCTCGTTTCCGAGATATGGGCGCAAGTTGTATTTTTTTTAATGGTTAGGGGGTAAAAAGACACATAATTAAAAAATGATATTTTCTCCTGATTTCAAAAATGTATCACACTTGTACAATTTATTGCTTCCGAATTGAGAAAAGTGTGATAACAAACTTAGGTAAGAACAAAAACTTTAAGTGTCTCCATTTTCCTCGTGACTGGTGATAATTTTCATTCACTTTGTTATTTGCAATCACAAAGCCTCATTTAACTGAACATGATCGCATCGAAATTTTGATGATGATTGGTTATGGAGTTAGAAGGCGAGGTTATTCGGAAATAGTTGCACTCAATGCAACTCATGAAGATCGTGAACCAATTGCCAGATCAACAGTTATTAAAACATTGCAACATTTTGACGAAACCGGTGGTGTTAAAAATCGTCAAAAACCAGGACGTCCAAAGGTTGCTACGAGTGAGGAAAGTAGCTTGAATGTCCTTTTAGATGTGCAGGAGAATCCCAAGTGTTTCGTACAACAGCGCGCTCTCACTTACCATATTAGCAGATCTGTTCAGAAAATTTTGAAAAAAAGAGAAGTTTCATTCATACAAAATTTACTTATCACAAGAACTGATCGAAGATGATTTCGATCGTTAAATAGAATTTTGCGAAACTGCTATGAACATGATAAATGAAGATAGAATTTTTAAATTGGATTATGTTTTCTGATGAAGTGACTTTTTGCCTCAATGGTAATCTGAATAGACATAATTGCAGATATTGATCAGGCACAAATCCACATTGGACGGAACAAGTCCACACACAACACCCTCAGAAAGTGATATTATCGGTTAGCCCATTATTGGGCCTTTTTCATCGATGGAATTTGAACGCGGTTATTTATTTATTTACAGCTCTCGCGCGAACACATTATACCAGAACTTATTCGCCTGTTCCTTAATCGTGAAAATGCTGCGCGTTTTTCTGAACATATATGGTTTCAGCAAGATGGTGCACCGCCCCATTTTTCAGTCAACGTTGGTGGATATTTCCAAACAGATGGATCGGTAGGCGCGGAGCAATAGAATGCCCAGCACGTTCCCCTGATCTGACGCCGCTTGATTTTTTCCTGTGGGGCTATCTGAAAAATCGTATTTATGCTGATGAGCCACATAATGTGGACGAAGCAGCGCAGAAATTCAGAACTTACCTCCAAATATGCTACAAAGAACATTAGAAAACTTTTACTCAAGGCTGTATTACTGCCAGGAAATAAATGGGGAACATTTTGAGCATCTTCTGTGATGTAAATCTGAAAAAATACCGATAAAGAAAATTGATTTCATTTTTTTCGTTCTTTGTCAGGCTCAATTATTGTATTTACACTTTTCTTAACTCAGAAGCAATAAATTGTACAAGTTTGAGACATTTTGGAAACGAGAGCTTTATTATTTAATAAAAGGTATCTCGCTTAAAATTATGTCCATATTAACCAATGAGAAACTGAAGATGTAGAACTATTGTTGTGGAAATAGAGGCTGTTGGGGGTGGAATAGGAGTTTGAAGTCTAGAAAAGCCAAAATTTGTCAACTGATGGTCTACACTATACGGATGCTACTGGTTTTCTTTCTGAATTTTCCGAATATACGAAGGAACTCGTAACTGCATCGCAAAAGTCAGCATATATTTTTATTATTGAAGATATACCAGCAATGTAATCTAACGATAACGAGATAAAGGATTTAAATATCATCCAGTTTTGGAATTATTGATTTATCTCGAGCCGTCTGATAAAACAACAGACAAATTCGACCGTTTTAGATGCTCTCAAACACACTAATAAGTGGTTGTTCTATTTTTAGATGGTCTGTCCTTTTTTGTTATATAATAAATTACTTTTTGAAGTTACATTAAGCGGACACGTATTTTGAAACCAGATCATTGCAGAAACAAGATTTGTTCACGACTAAATTTTTCTCTCACTCTCATCTTAATATTATGATCAGACCCGGGTCCTGGTAATTAATTATCCAAAAGTACGATGAAATTGTAAAAAATATGCCATTGACCAGCTCTTCTGTTTAGTGCATACTGGACATCGCATGTAAATAAAATTCATCTAGTTATAGACAATAGAAATGAACCTCTTAGTATAAAATGATTATGGAACGAATTTAAATTTATAGCTACCCCATATTAATAAATTTGTATTTATATATGTCAAAAGCTTCCTGAATATATACAAATAGTACACTTGATTTATAACCATATAATTGGTGAATCCTCCAAACATATTTATTTGGACTGAATAATCGTTGTCTTCATTAAATTGTATTTATTTGAAATCGAAATTTAATTGTTTTAAATGAAGACTTTTATTCTTAGTTCAAAATTTTTATTGTCCGGAGATTGTGAAAACGTTCTTCATTTCGGAGTATGGTTAGCAGTTTCATGAGACAGACCATAATGTGGTCAGGCAAATGTCGATGTCATAATAATGGAATAATTCATAGACATAACTGCCATTACTGGTCACAAGATAATCCACACTGTCTTAAAGACACTTTCAAGGCACCTGGAGAATCAGCATGTGGTGTTGGAGTGTTAATCACATTCTTGGTCTAAAATTCTACGAAGGCACACTCACAGGATAAATCTGTCATGTTATCGCAACATAACGCAAAAACATCAAAAATTAATTTTTCAAAATTGAAAAATTTTCGCCTCTTCGGGTTGCGTAGACGTGTGACGTCATTGTTCGTATTTGTCAATTTTGTGTTTGCAGTGTTAACGTAGGTTATAATCAGTTTTAAGAGTTTTGCAATGTTTTGAATACTTAATTGTACAATAAATGTTAAAAGCTCAGTCTGATCTTGAAAGAGATGTGAAGTGTAGTAATAAATACGTAAGTATAATTCAGGACAGTGGTATTATACTTATTTATACACGAATTTCTTTGTATAATTTTGTAGTAGAAGTGAGTACGACAAACTCCTAATTGTAACCGATTATTTAAATACAGTAGTAGAGTAGTTAAGTACCCTGCTAGATCCTCAGATATTTACTTCTAGACTTTTTCCTCCGGTACAATTGAAAATTGATTTTTCTCAAAGTGGACTTGTTATAATAGGCTTCTTTAAAAATGTAATATCCAAGTTTTATCTATTTTCGGCTACCTAAAAGCCATCGTCAGTACCAGAATAAATAAATATTAGAAGGAACTACTGCAACTAGTTTTGACTTTGTCAAAGATAAAAAAGCAAGCAACCTACATGCCAGCAGCACAAAGTAATATTGAAGGGCAGTTCCGGATAATTGAAGTTACAAAATTCATTAAAATTAGTAAAATTTTGTCTACTAATAATTTTATAAACTTTAAAATTTCAAAATAATTTAATTTCGATGATTTTAAATTGTCTGCTGTGACAGTGTGTTTAATAACAATAGGTGGTTCTTTTGGCCTTAGAGAGAAAATTTACCACACATTTCTAATTAATATCGAAGATCTCAGAAACAATACGTGCAGAATGTCCCGCATTAAACAAAATTTCTCCTCGAAGGGCGCACTCAAATTACTTTTATATTAATTTGAGTTGATCTTGTTTCATTATATTTATGCATATTTTTATGTAGGTGTCTATTTTATTTGTCGTATAGTGTCGCAAAAACTAAACTCAATCACCCCGTATATTGATATATTTTATGAGTCCCATCTGCTTACCACGTGGAAAATGAATTTAGTTTATCTTTGTGCTGCTAATTCCGATTTGATCTATGTATACAGGGTGTTCACGTTAACAATCTACAATAGCTAACTTTTTTATGTGAAATCGTAGAATAGTGGATTAAATGGGAAAGTTCCTTGATCTTTGAGAAGAATTTGATAATGTTTACAAAAAAAATTGAACATCATTCTACGATTTTAAATAAAGAAGTTGGCTATTTTAGACTGTTTCGTGAACATAAATCATATTACCTGAAATATCTCAAAAACCAATGATTATAGGGTATTGATATCTTAATACTTTTTTGTTTAATTTGATGTGGTGAATCGAATGCGCTATAAAAAATGGGATTATTGTATTTAAAATAACTATCTAGTAGTCAATATCTTTGACAGATGATGTTCAATGGTTTGTTTTGTAAACAGCATCAAATTCTTCTCGTATTCTTCGATTTCAAATAAAAAAGTTAGCTATTGTAGACTGTTAGCGTGAACACCCTGTATATAAAAAATTGTTTATGATTCAATAAGACATGCCTATTTATGATACATGGAATTACCATTATTTGATTGATACAGTTCCGTAAACTTCAAGTGAATAACTCTGACTTGTGCTGTTTCTGAGATGGAATGAGTAGCTCATGTTCGTCTTTTACTCCAATAAGCTTTTGCTTAGGGCTTTGTTTGTATTCTGCATGTCAATGTGTACCAAATAGCGCAACACCTCGGACGAGTCGAAACTATGCGAGAAAATCGCATTTTCTGGTTCTGTTTGAATGTTGTCGACCAACCAGTTTGTTGAGTTTTTCTCTAAAGCATTCTACCCGTATTACCTGTCGCGTACCAGGCCAATAAAAGATTTCCTCTGCATTCTTACAAGAACGCGATCCATTTATGTATAACCCGACAATAGAACTGTTGGCCCCGAACGCATATAAAATTACAGTGCCCCACTCGACGGTGTAACCGATTTGCCAAATGCATTTGATGGACGCCGGCTTATCAGTCCAGATAAAAGTGAAGGTGCTCCAGCGGAGCGTTGATAATTTTGAGTTTGCAAGTTAACAGGAGGGGAAAAAACAACACATCGCACATAAGCATACCATGGCCTGCAGTTGCAAGGTATATAAATATATCCTCAGAAGTATGTGTACTCCTGTGGAATGCGAACCATCCAGGTGATAGAGATGTGCGTATTCGCAATGCCACGGCCCTACCTTAACGGTTGACGCCGGTGTGATGTAACATTTGGTGTGCTACTAATGATTGGGTTCGCTACATCAAAGTGAACGTCCGAATCACACCTTTTTTCGAAATGCGGTGGTACAGGAACACTCTTCTCGCTCGGTTAACCGCGATGTCCAAATATCACACTAGAAAGCAATCTGAATGAAAAATCTCGCGGGTTTTTGCGTACGAGAAAATCGCCAACGCGCTAACGAGGATGGAATTGCAACACGACCTTTTGCAACCATCGCAGCTCGTGTTTCCTGGGACTGAAGTGTGCTTTTGTTTCAGAAACCTCTGTAGCATGAGTTTACATTCTCGATATGGACCACCGTCATGAGCTCAGCAAGGAACACACGGAGCACAAGGTAATTAACCCTAGCGCAGTATTAAATTATTGTTGTATTATCTTGTTTGGTCAGCCTATATGGAACAAAGATCATCTTTTGTCTTCAGCGCTCTGGATAATACGTTCGTAGTAACATGAGCGTGATGGGACCGCTTTTTTAATCCTTCAAGTAGGTTGTGAAATTTCACGCGATAGCACTTAATTTTTGAAGCGGCGAGTGCAAACGTGATGGCATGAAAATTTATAACTAGTTCAGTAATGCCGTGGTGGAAAGGTCAAGAAACCTGACCCCGCATGAAAAAGTATATGCTTAAAACTAAAAACAGGGCAAGCATATTACTTCACTGCTATAGTATTTCCACTTGACTTTGAGTGATCAAGCAATAAAAGGGGGACGCCCCCTTAATACGAGCTTGTAAAGTATACGATACACATTTTTAGATAAGCGGAAAAGTAATGCCGTTAGAAATGCGTTTTCAGGTAATATTCTGCGAAACTATAATAGCCGCTTTTCAACAAAAATCTACGCACCATAAATAAGGATCATTTTTGCAGTTACTTGTTACTTGTTGGGTTTCGAGATAAGCGTTCGGATTCCTTTGAAACCGGCGGCTCTAAACCTGGGTACACTTCATTCTTTGTTCATCTATTTGTATAACAGTTTTCAAAAATGTTTGATTCAAAGAATTTATACAAACGCTTTAAAGGCAACTCGGAGCGCTCAGAAAATACGGTCAGATAAAAGCAAAATTGACTTAGTTTACTCTCGTTCGGAATAGGTTAGAAATTATTATCTAACCTTTACAACAAATTTATGTAGGATAAAAAAGTATCGATATTTTGATTGCAACTGATGTACATATACAGGGCGTTGCAAAGAACATGACGATTTTGTTATTGGTAAATTTCTGAAAAACGCTTGATTTAAAAATTTTACTATATAATCCACAGTTTTGGAGGCATCCAGTTGAACTTTGGAACGAGTTTGTAGTATTTACATCTAAGTGTACCCCTAAATTATTGTTACCATTACTATAAAAACGAATGAATATCGGGGGTTTGTAACTTTCTATCCCCCCAACTTTTATGACGTATGCCCATGAGACCAGCGGATTTTTTTTCTACTACAAAACTTCATTGTCAGTTTTTTTGTCTCCTATAATTTTTAGACAAAATGCTTATATTTAGAGATAAACGCCGTTTTGTGCATCTTTCCACCTTGCCTATTAGTAATAAATGTCTTTTTCCAACCTACTTGGAAATCTTGTTAACTATATTAAAGACACATAGACCAAAAATGTTTAAAAAATGCATAATTTGAGCTCCAATATGGCAATAATTCGGCCTTACATGCTACAGTGGAAAGTATCATATCAATAATATTAACCATTTACAACAAGAATAATATCATTATTACTAATAGACAAGGTGGAAAATTTCACAAAACGGCGTTTATTCCGAATATAAGCTTTCTGTCTAAAATTACAAGAGACGAAAAAACTGACAATGAAGTTTTGTACTAGAAAAAAAAAAATTACTGGTCTCATGGCGTACGTCAAAAACGTTGGGGGTTAGAAAAATACAAACCTCCCGATATTCATTTGTTTTTACAGTAATGTGTATACTTAGATGTAAATATTACAAACCCGTACCAAATTTCAACTCGATAACTTCAAAACTGTGGATTATATCGTAAAAAAACGATTTTTAAATTTCAACTTTGACACCCTGTTTTTTAATGAAGCGTTTTTTCAGAAATTTACATGTAACAAAATCGTTAAATTTTGGCCTCACGTATCTAGGGTTAACTGGATGACCTACTAATTTGCAACACACTGTATAACAAATATTTACGTAATATATCTTGTCATACTTTTGGAAGAAATGTTTGTTTGCACTGCTTAGTACACCTAATCTATTTCTTATAATGCGTGAATTTTGCTTAAACTATTCATTTTATGAGGGAGCCTATTAGAATAAAAGCATCTCGTTTAATATATTAATTAAAGTTTAACTTTAATAACCTACAGGATGATTTAAGGTTTCAAATTCATGGCCGAGGTACTTACAAAGTCATTAACATAAAACTTTTTTGGAGAGATCTAAAAAAAGTTTTAAGACACAAATATAGTTTTATAAACGGCCATATCCTAAACTTTGTTGGGTCGTAATGTAGAAATATTTAAATAATTACACGTATAACATTAAATTTGTAATAATTGAAAGCAATCAAACAAATTTTCATTTCTTTCAAATGTCATTGCCAGAAATGCTAAAGAAACTGTAGGTAAAAATTAATAGAAAATTAATGTATTTAATAAAAAAACATATCATTTTAAAAATTTTTAAAGTTATTGATTTTTATTGCCACAAGGACAGTTTGCAAATTGCAACCGACCTCCTGTTCTTGAAAAAAATCATGCACCGAAAACACTAAATTGCGCCCTCCAGTTGTCAAGTGCTTGTATACATTCTCTAAATCAGACATATGTATTAATAAGTTGAAAGCTGAACAAGAACTAAGGAATAGGAATAGGTTTAGAGCTGCTGGTTTCAAAGGAACCCGAACGCTTATTTTGAAACCCAACCCCTAGCAAGTAACTGAAATAATGACCCTAGCTAAGGGGTATTGGAACAATATAGCAAATTATAATTATTATATTAGGGTAGACCTTTCTTGGAGAGCGGTTTACAGTTTTGGCAGAATATTACTTAAGAACGCATTTCTAACGGCACTACTTTTCCGCTTACCTAAAAATGTGTACCGTACATTTTACAAGCTGGTATTAAGAGGGCGGGAAGGCCTTATTTATTGCTTGATCGCTCAAAGTCAAATGAATATACTGTAATACCTACCAAAAGTCATATATGCTTAGGAGTCGCAACAGGGCAAGCATATTGACTGCACAGTCGATGACATAATGTATTATGACAGGCGTAATTTGGTTATTGTTGTCCTGGTTAATTCAAGAATTGCAATTACAATTTCGTTTCGCTCGTGGAATTACGTTCACCAAGTGATACGCGTTGCTATGTGTCGCTAGCACATTCCTACCGGTGTTTTCCTTTATCCGACCTGTTGTCCGAAATTATTTCAAATTCCACGTTACAACGCCTTGTATTTAACACATTAGTTGCCATGCCCATAATTACGTTGCGCAAGCACTCGTTCGAGTACGTTGTTTGAACAGCAAACACTACACTTCCCAAATGGGCATCGCGCCTCTGGAACAGACCAATTCTAAAATACTCGTAAATTCGAGGTTGACTGGTTTGCGCCTCATTAAGCTTATCCAATACAGGAAATTGATTGTGGTATACGGCGCAAATTAAATCTGCTCAACCAAGTGATTTTTTGCAGACCTCCAACACTGAATACTTACCAACGAAATGTCGAATAACGAGACCACCACCGCCGAAACCGGCCGCCAACCCTCTGCAATTCATCAAGGTGGCACCATGCCCACTGTACCGAAAGGGTCAGGAACAGATAAAGAAAGTCGAAGAAATTAAAACCACTCGGCAGCATGTACGTGAAGAAGCGGAAGACTGGCAGCAGGTAAAGGAAATTCAACCACCCAGAGAAAAACTACTGTTTAAATCATTTAGAACAGAAAGCAAAAGTTACATTATTTGCAGTTTGCGATGGTCATTGATTTTGTATCTTATCTGATCAGTCCAAACAAGGGCGAAACTGGAGACATGGGATCCGATGATATTTAAAACAAAAAAAAAATTCTATGATGCAAGAATCTACGATCTCTAGCTCCTTTAATATTCATTTTAGAGAAAAAATTCAGTTGTTGAACATAATCTTTTAACAAATCCATACAAGAGCTTCGTTTAAAAATCTTTTAACTTCTATTGACTAATGAGGTGAAGCTTGTTGGTACTGTATCAACCGTTAGAGTAATTAAAGAGATTTAGTTGAACAAATCCAGCAAGTAAGCCTAAAACATTCAGTACAATTTCCAAAGATCTCTTATACTGACTAATAATTCGAAATAGATTCACCATATCATAGTAATCACAGTTTTATCTACTAAGAGCTCTATTATTATGAAAAATAGTTCTTTTTGATTCTTTTTAGTAAGAGTTCAGTCTCAAAAACAGATTGTTTTTAGAACGGGTCTGTGTGGATTTGTCAATTCCTGCGATATTATTTGTTTGGATTGTGCGCCGTTGTTAGTTTTCTGGTGGAATAACGTCACATTGCACTTGCTATTTAAAATCAAATAGTTGTAATTTGCTGGGTGGCGTCAGTTAAGATAAAGGAAAATGCCGTGCATAAACCAATGATACCAACAAATTTATCGAGAGCCAGTTGTCGCTTTGTTTAGCTACCAGTAATACAATTTCAGGTACGGGGTTAGTCAAAAGTGTGAAATAACCAATTTATTTCTGTAATAAATCTCAACTTTATAGCAAAATATCCTTAACAGAAGTTTTTTTGCTAACTATTTTTCATTTCTTAGCCTACTTTTTGTTTGTGTATGGCGAAACATTGCCATGGCAGCGTATTTGTTTTTGCTTTTTTTATGACAACCAAGCTATTTTTTGCGGATGTTGGTTATTTTGGTTGGTTTTATTACAAAATTTGTGTGCAAAATCGTTTTTTTTTTTCAAATAATCTACAGTACGCGTTATCAGAGCAGGTTCTGCAGGTATCAGTACTGGTTTTTATTCGTTGGATGATAATTCTAATTCTACAAAAAGATAAATCACGTTTCACTTAGTTAAAAGGTTAATTTAATATTAGCAGTTTCATTGTAATTTGTAAATATAGTGAAACTCAACGAAACTGAATCACATGAATATGTTTGCGATTTATGTAATAACATTAGAAATACTATTGTCATATCCATAATGCCCAAGTTAGTTAAAAAAAGTTACAGAAACTTGACATGTAAAAGATATCAGAAGATCCGGACATCCGAAATGGGCTACAAATGCAGATCAAATTTTTGATGTGTTAGATAGTGTTATGAATAACTCATCTACATCATCAATAATATAAGTCAATCGTATTTTTTGACGAAGCCACTGTTTTCCTAAATGGATTTGCAAATAGACATAACTGCCGTTACGGATCTAGTGAAAATCCTCACTGGATGATGGAACAGCATACTCCCTTCAGAAACTAAATGTGTAGACAACACATTGTAGGTCCATATTATAAATGGAAATGTAACAATATTGTACCTGATCTTGTACATTTATTTCTTGATGAAGATCGACCAGGACTGCCAAACTGCAATGTCAGGTTTCAACAAAAAGGCTCTTCACCACATTTTGGAGTTAATGTTCGCCTGTATCTGGATAACATATTCCCAGGTCGGTAAATAGGGCGTGGAACTATTGAAAGCCTAGGTCGCCTGATTTAAGTCCATTGGATTTTTTCAGGTATAAAGAAAAACCAGGAAGTTTGCAAAAGCGCAATTTCTAATAGACTAGCTGCAGGAGATCTTCAGTCTGAACATTTAATTTAATGTAAAGATTTATTTAAGTGAATAAAGTATTAGGATTGGAATTATCATTACTGACACCTGCAGAACCTGTTTTGATACCGCTTTATGTCTTTTATTTAAAAAAAACTATTTTTCACATTTTTTTAGSAAAGTACACAAAATAAACACCAGATTATTTCAAGGATAAAAAGAGCAATACAAATCCGCAAATAAAGCACTTGGTTGCCATTAAAAAAACAAATAAAAAGAAGTACCCCTGCTATTTAAATGTGTTGACATACAAGAACAAAAGTAAGCTAAGAAATGACAAATAATTAGCCAAAACTCTTGTTAAGGATATTTAACTTTAAAACGGATAACTATTTTTTTTTTCAAAAATACATGTGTTTTATTCTTTGGGCCTTGTAAACAAAAAAAGGTACTCTTTGCTCATGCAGCGAAAATTGACCCTTGACAGTTGAATCTTACTGATCACATTTACACTGCTTAACTAGCATTTTGTTTTCTTCAAACTGGCCGTGATAAAAAATTAAAAAATTATATGAATATTCCATTATTACTATTTCAGAATTTTTGCAAAAAATAATGTAAGGTATTTTCAAAATGTCAATGTAACAGTGACATCTACCACAGTTTTATTATTTATCACGGCCAATTTGATAAAAAAATTATTTAGTTAAGCAGTGAGAATGTTAACCTTAATATTCAACTACAAATTTCTTTGAAAGGGCCAATTTTAGCTGCATTACCAAAGAGTATCTTTTTTTGTTTACAAATTATATCATCCTAAGAGATATTTTTGAAAAACTGTTTCTCTTCCCCCATGTTTAAGAGTTAATATCTCAGTAGGCAGGCGTTATTTCAAAAGAAGTTATACTGTAAAGTATAGTGCTATTTTTACACCAGTTTTCAGATTTCGATAGGTTGCCAACATAATACGGGACACCCTGGATGTTTTTTTCAAATTTTGTGAGAGTTCCGTCTGTCGATTTTGCTTGGTCTCTTTGTAAACCCCGCAAATATCACAGTTAAATAAACCCAAACGGCGCATGATAAGCCACACATCACATCAACAAAGTCGCCAATAAATWTTAAAAAGGCATTTAATATACGAGTAGAATACATGAATATTTTCCACCCTTTAAAAATGCCAACCATTTATGGACTTTATTATTTGTTGTTATTATTAGAACCTTGATAACTGGAAGAGCAGTAGAAGAAAACGCCAAGAGCATATCATTGAGAGGGTGGTTGAGGTCAAGAAGCTGGAACAGGAGGAACAGGAAAGACACAGAAGAAAGAGCAAAACCTTCAACGAGATGATCGAGGAAAGGTAACCTTGAAAAGCTTCTCTTTTACAGATCAAAACTTTTTATTATCTTTAGGAGCAAAGGACGACATAAATTCAACATACCGATATACGATGACGATTCGAACAATTTGAGCGATTACGGCATAGGCAGCAGCAGTTCCAAAGCAAACAGCGTTAAGGATGTTGATACAGACGATAGTGGCAGCATTCTAGTACGTAATTTATTCATATAATAAATTGTTTCCTTTTGATGCAGTCTTCTAATTTATATCCAGTTTATTTTATATAACAAATATATACATAGTAAAACCTTCTACAAGGCTGGACATGGTCATAATGAACAACTTGAGTTGCAGCATGCAAATTTTTTTATGTTATCATCTTTTTTTTTTGACGTGAAGGTTGTTTTTTGTCTATGGTGAGTTTGCTTATTCTGTTCATTTTGACAATTTCAACCTTGTAAAATTTCGCACTTCTTGGTTCTGATAATGGCTAAGCTAAGACAGCTCTAACAAACAATTATGAAACCTTGTGAAGAGGAAAAGCTCATTCAGTTTCTTTACAGGACGATAAAGACCATGCACCTTTCGATTCGCCAAGCAGTAAGGATGCTAACCTCTCATCGAATTACAGCCAAAGCGAAGATGAAAACTTAGACAGCAACAAAGAAAAGCCAGTTCCAAAAAGTGATCCACCTCCAAGTACTTATATGTCAAATTTGTATACAACGTTTTCGAATGGTAAATTCGACAATAAAGTCAGTTACAGTACGAGGAGCAACTCCATCGAAAAAGAATATGAAAAACCTAAAGAAGAGTACACTTACGAAGGTGCAATACAAGATTACAGGACTAGGATTAAAAGTAAAATAAATATTAGTGATTCAGTCTTTAATAGGATGATGGAATATCCCAAGAATAAGGAAAATATAGAAACTCAATCCGTCATACCCAAAGGCCACATATCAAAACGAAAAGAACTGTTTGAGGTTGAAAAACCAGTTGAAATAAACCATTATGAGTCATTAACCAGCAAGAGGCTGTCTGAAGACTTTGCCAACACACAGAGTATCAGGGAACGACTGCAGAGCTTTGAAAAAGTGTCTGAACAGAACTCTAGGAATACCCCAAATAAAACCGCGACTGCCAGTTCGATAAAGTCACGGATACAAAATTTCAGCAAGACAGATGACACCAAGAACAACAACTATCCAAGTAAAGCACAACACATCACCAGCTACATCACTAATCGACCCGAAGACATATCATTAGACTTTAGAAACCGAGACGAAGTATCTGACAGGTCTTCCAGCTCAGAGACTGAACTGTACATGAACAAACTTAATATGTTCAATAATGATTTAGATAACTTGTTTAGCAAGAGGCCGCAGAGTGCCGAAAACGAGATAGATGACTTAGGGTCAAATTATCCTGCATCGACGTCTTCCACAGAAATGTTGGGTGCATGTTCTGATAGAGAAGACAGTGGTATCCATACCACGGATGTGTCTTGCTCAGTCAGTCAGGCTGATGAACCTGTAGAATACTCGTTTTTATCTTCCAGCACCATTGAGAAGCTTTCAGTTGAAAAAGGATCAGGAGGCTTCTCAAGCAGAAGAAACCACCAAACATTTTTTCACAAAAGAGTATTTAATCAAAGAAACTGAGGACTTGCTGGAGTCTTTGAAGCGAGACTCTTCACAAAACCAATCGTTTAGTCCAGCCAAAAAACCTGTGATCGCTCCCAAACCTGTAATATATGAAAATGTTGAAATTAAACCTTACCCACCTGCCAACTTTGTTATAGACCCTGATTTCCCATTAGCCCCTCCAAAAGTGATCGAGCCACCAAAAGCTAAACCTCCTCCACCACCACCTTCAGACATGGACGAAACCAAACCATCTATGCAAAGAAACAACTCGACCAAACGCATCAAGAAGGAAATCCACAACAAGAGGTCCAGCTTCCTTGGATTGGATCCAACGAACGATCAAATAGAGCCGGAAATACCAGTTAGCAAGCCACCAGATATTACGAGTTTCTTGCAAAAGGAATCCAAAATGGAGAAGTCATTGTACAAGAAGCTGCAAGAAAACCAAGGTAGTTTAACCAAAGTCGAAAGTCAAGACTCTGGGCTAGACATAGAAAGAGGAAGGTTGTCTAGCGATACCTGGTGTAGTAGCATTGGTGATTCAAGCACAATGAGTCACGGTCGCCAAGACAGTGAACAGACGAACAGTATCACCTCTGAAGAGGATGAAATAACCAAAAAAGAAAGGGAAATAATTGAGATAGTCGAGAAAGAAGAGAAGTCCCGTGATACCAATGAGTTCACCAACTACTACCCTGTAAATAAGCCAGAAACGAAGCAGTATTTTGAGGATTTCCAAGACCAAGACTCTGAAGTGCTGAAAGTTGAACATGAGCTACTTCAGTTAGAAAAGGAGCAGCAGGAACACATGAGAGACAGCCTGCTGTTTCAAGAGAGCCGGTCAAAGTTAGGGATCCACAATAATCGTCATTCCCTAGAAAATATCTGCGATAATTTAAATGCTCCATACAATGACGGACTCATTTACAGAAAGTCCATGCCGGAGCTACAACACATACCTCCTGAATATCGTAAGTCAATGCCAGACGTGCCAAATTACAAGAAAAAGGACCAACCAATAAATTTACAATATAGAAAATCAGTGCCTGATATACAACAAGCATATTACAAATCGACTTCAGAATACCAGAAAAGCCTTCCAGACAATAACATTGGGATGCTAGTGAGCAGAAAATCAATGCCCGAACTCAAGACTGAATACCAAAAGTCTGCCTTCTACCCCCCAATGGTCAACCGGCAACCGATAATGCCGGGCAAACCGCTGCGCCCCAAGGACCCAGAATTCATGCAGCACCAGAAGCCGATCAGGCAGTTAACCCGTCAAAGTGGACACGTGGGGGTGCCCAAAGTGCCTAGCGATGGTTGGATTCAGCCGAGACAAAATCCCGAAGCAAAAAGTTACAATCAGCACTGGTTATACCAGGTATGATTCGAATTGGTGCGTTAGAATCTCTTTTGGTGACTTGTGGTATTGCAGGAAGCCGAACTGAGACGTATTTCTGAGCAGCAAGCAGCTAACAGTAGGTTGAAGCAGCAGGCAAAGCAGGAAAAGCATATACCGGATGATGTAATCAAAACGTTGACCCAGAGGGTTCAAAATAGGGTCAAGTAAGCATTTAGCACAAAATTCTCTCATTTGTAGCAATCCAGTCAGTATACATATAACTCATAATCATCTCTTGATGAAATGTTACACATAATAAAGTTTGTGTGCTTCATAATTCATTACTTATACAGATAAGCAACTAATCCAGTATTAACATAAAATGTTTGTGACAGGGGGATGTAATTTTTATGTTATCTACTTCGCCATAAAGATATATATCACTTTAATAAGCCTGTGTAACTCCCTTCAACACTAACAGTTTCCACTTTTTCCAGTTGTACTGTATCATTAGAAACTTCAGCTTTCTGCAACCTTAAAGTTAATTATCCCAAAAACATTACAGAATGCATTGAAATGACAAATTCCGACATGTTTCTCACATTAAAATATATCAAGTAATTGAAAAATCGACAGATGACAAGTATACATCAAAGCAATACTTGTGTTCACTTTCCTGAGAGGCGGCAAGCTGATATAACGGATAAGCGCCCTGGATGCATCTCTATCGGTATACAGTGTGTTTTGAAAAGCATGGGCAATCTCCTTTTATCAGGAATTGTGTGCTGATTCAACCACTTTCATCTATATACAAAAGTACATCATTAAAAAGTTATATCCCTTCAAAGTTGTGTTACATGACTAAGATTTTTGCAAGTAACTTTCCAACCAATGGCGAAAGGATTTGAAACTTTGTATACTAATTACAAATATGAAAACAGGGTACATTAAGACATTCATATAACCCAATTACTTTTTTAACCTCATTATTTTGGGATTTTATCTCAGGTTAATGATGAACGACTTTGTTCGAAAATGTTTTCTCTTGCAAATTTTTTATTGTTTTTGCTAGCATTTTCAATGTTCCCACACAATTTTTTTTTCAATATTTTCCTAAGATATCGATATTAAATAATACATCAGTATTTTTCGCAGCCCTACCTTCAACAGCTTCTTCAAGCTAAACACTTTTCCCTAACATGCTCTTTCTAGCATGATCCCCTTCCTTAAGGTATTGGATAAGCAAAGCTCCTTCAGTATCTTAGAAAGTTGTGGCAATGTTTTCTTTTCTAAAAGATTGTGTTTAGGTTTTTTGATGGATAGCTCACTGCATGTATTCTTGCTTATAATTTGAGAAAAAAGATATGTGTCCTTCTCTAACTCCACCAAATCTTGAGATTCTTCTTTTTTGTAGTTTTTTTTTTAGGTGTAAGCAGTCTACATAACAGAAATCATTTTATCCAAGAGTTGGACTTGGCCAATGACAGACATCTTTACATGCCAATTTGCCCTTTGGTCAGACGAACTTTGTTATATTGAGCCTATGCCCCTACAGCATGAACCAAACATAATATTTATTAATTTGTTTAACATTTACATTTTTTGTTTCATTAAATAACATAAAAATATGCCCTTGTGTAATATATTAATTGATAGTGTCAGATTATTAGTCCAAAAGTAAAGTTTACCCTAAATCAGTTATAAAACGGCTTACTTGTTATTAGTGTAGTGTTTCATAATTTCAAGCATTGTTCAACTAGTCAAAATAAACATAAAAAGCTCATAAAACGATATCTACTGCCACTGTTGATTAACGTAATGAACCGTTATGCTCATGAGTTGTTTGTTCACTCCATACCCGTCATGTTTTTATGTCAGTTGTTTTTAATAACTGTCAGTGAAACATAATGTCACTTTTAAATATGGTAATTTTTTAAATCCATGAAGTGACATTGACATTTCAGATCCGATGTCAGCACAAATAAGGAATTCCTGCCTCATACCTACATGCCTCACTCCCAGACGTTAGGGCATGCCTTGCCCATGTCGTATCCACCCCTACTGAATGCAGAAGAATCGCAGGATCGTGTTCTGAGCGTCAGTGGGAAGAAGAAGTGCTCGTACTGTGGAAATGAGCTGGGTAATTGACTTTGATAAAGGTGTGTCAAGGGATGTTGACTTTTTTCTTGTTTAGGTCGTGGAGCGGCTATGATAATAGAAAGCTTGTGCCTTTTTTACCACATGGAGTGTTTCAAATGCTGCGTGTGTCACATGCAGTTGGGTGACGGACGGATGGGCACAGACGTCAGGGTCCGAAATCAAAAGTTGCACTGCCACAATTGTTATTCTAGTGACGATGGCATCAAATTTAGCTGTGTTTAGTTGTTCCTGTATATAGTTTATTTAAATGTACATATGGTTGAATGTTTATGTACTTAACACTGTAAACTCCACTTTATGCACAGTTAATCAGTTACAAATCGATTCTAGGGTATTGTCAAAGAGAAATATTTAAATGTTTCATTTATCGTTTGGTGTATTGTTATCATAATCAGTTTGTTAGATTGATTTTTTTTTAAATTTATAGTATCTAAAAAGATGCTTTCGCTATATGAAATAATGTACCTTTGTAACAATAAAGTAGTTGTTAAGCATGTAGTTATGCTCTCTAGAAGTTATAGTAAAATATTGCAATAAAACAAGACGTCTTTTTCATTTGAAATGGAAAATATGTTTGATATATCTTTTACTAGATGGCGCTCAGTGGTCATCAACCATTTTCAAATAGTACCTTTTGAATTTCATTATAAAGCAAATATTGCCATAAGATAAACGTTACCTATGTGCAAACACCGTAATTATTTGGGCAATCAGAGATATTTATCGCGTCATTCGTTAACGAATGTGACGTACGTAATTTTCCCGCTTATTTCGTACAGCTCTAATCATGTCTTATTGTGTAATACCTATTTAGTTTAGGTTTGTCATAGTGCTATAATTATAAATTACGAAGAAATCTTTCATAATCACGACCTACTTTGCCTACATGGGTAAAAGTTGTTAATAAAACTCGCGGAATGTCTTTTTATTTCGCTATATTGCCGAGGATACTGTTTCCTTAAACGCGGATTCAGCATTGACATAAAAATAGACGTGATTCAAAAGAATGCTCATCTGCAGAATAAATGTAAACAATAATTATTACGCACGGGACGATCGTGTTGCATTTCACTATCTTTATTTGGTATATTTGGAAGGGAAGCTGCGTTTAAAATAAATATATTATTTTATTAATTTGTTACGTCAAATAGGTAGTCACTATACCTATGAACGAAAACATCGGATTGATTGAAACGCTAAAAGTTCTACTACGAGAGTGTTTAATTTAATTATATACCTATACACAATCGTATGGTGCATATTAATGTTATGACGCATTACTGCGATAAGAGGTTTTAACGTGATTAGTATGAAATTGAGGTGTAAATTTGGCAATACCGGTATGGGATTTCTGCTGTTGGTAATGCTATAGTTATCTCTGTCGTTTAGAACGAAAGGACGAATCGTGRAGGGTGGTTTTGAWCCATAGCGTGCTGAATATACGKGGATTTAAACTTGTCAGCTATACGTAAGTATTCGTTTCGAACCAATTCAAGTTCATTTAGTGCTCGTACGTTTGTTGCGAGTGTGAGAAATTCCGATATTCTCGGCGGCGTGCCGGTTTTTTGCCTTTTACTACGCATAGCGTTTCGGCCATTGCTAAGTCCGTGCATTATCGTTTGTGAACCCCTCATCGATCCGCATTAGTCGTGTTCTAGTCGTCGTGTTTGATAGTGTAGTGCAAGCGTTGGTTTTGAAAACGCAACGGGATTTTGGTATTTAATATAGTAAGTTCTGTGACATTTGTAATATTTAGCGGGTTTGGTGACAAAATTAGTTGTTCGATTGAAGAAATGCCGCCAGCTAGCGGTGATGCACGTTGGAGATGCTTAATGAAAATAATTGACCTTCAGGAACGGTCGGCCTGTAAATGTTCAAAATCGATTTAATCAGGGCATTACGAGATGATCATAAACGTGCGAATAATTTTGTGCGATATTTCATTTTTCCGTCGTTACTGACGTAAGGCGGATGAATAATTAAAATTCCAGTGAAATGCATCACGCACTGGCCTGAGCTAGATGTCGGTAGCCGGAAGGCCACATTATATTGATGAACCGCCATTTTCATCAAAACTCCGGGTGCCTAGGCCTCGTGGTTCAACTCCGGAATATTTTTTTTACCCCGTGACCGTTATCAGTATCCCGGCGATTTGCGAGATTTTCTTGTCTAGCGGCGCATTTATTGAAAGGTGTGGCAGACGCCATATTGTCAAACAGGCCGGTAGTTCTTTAACACAATTCTATTTGTGCCCGTTAGTAATTTGTCAATACAAAGGGGGGTTGGAAGTGGAAATGCCCCAGCGCATCCCGTAAAACTATTTTTAGACATGGGAAAATCTGACCTATCGTTCTTGTTTCTGGTTGATAACGGTCGTTTTCTTCTTTTTTTTTCAGGTTTTACATAGACACATTTCAAAATGTCACAAGTATTAGATAAGGACGAATTAGTGCAGAGGGCAAAACTGGCGGAGCAGGCAGAACGTTATGATGATATGGCTTCAGCCATGAAATCTGTGACTGAAACGGGTGTAGAACTCAGTAACGAAGAACGTAACCTTCTGTCAGTCGCGTACAAGAACGTTGTAGGTGCCAGAAGGTCGTCCTGGAGGGTCATCTCATCAATTGAACAAAAGACTGAAGGTTCAGAACGCAAGCAGCAAATGGCAAAAGAGTATAGAGAGAAGGTTGAAAAGGAGCTAAGAGAGATCTGCTACGATGTACTCGTAAGTAACTCGTGCATTGGATAAATTTTAACTATGAAATTTGAGTTATGCAGAACACATAACATACTTTTATGCTTTTTTATTATACATCATGCATTTCTGCTGTTCTTGTTTCTGGCTTTTATGTTACTTTTACCATCCCCCTACACTCAAGCCACAGATTAGTTGGGCATTTGGACTACACGCAGGGGCGTACAACATTACACAGCGACTTTAGCCCTTTTAAACATTCATAAGAACATAGACATCAATATCAGTGCTGTGGTAGACAGATTAGCAATTTTAAGACTTGAATGGACAAAAAATAACTGTAGTCAGAACTTCGACAATAATCATACAAGAAAGTTATTTTATAATACTCTAAAGGTGCTTTATAAATCCGTGACCAAATGGATATGTTTATTTTTAGGTGAATTCGTTTCATTATGGCTAGTTAAAGTATTAAATAGTATGTTTTGTGTAGTCATTTCTTCAAGACACAGTGTAAATTGCTTGGATGCATGTAAAATGTGATTAGCTTAAAATTTGAGTTTCAAATTCTGCATAATTACTTGAACCATAATGATGCCAAGAAATGTAACTTTCGTTCTTCGGAACAAACGTGACAGACATTTGTAATACTGACAAATATGATTCATTAAAACATCACATTGTCTTGTCATTAATGACACTAAAGGTTGGTGGTTCCTTGCAGGGTCTCCTGGACAAATATCTGATTCCTAAAGCAAGCAATCCCGAATCCAAAGTATTCTACCTAAAGATGAAGGGTGATTATTACAGATATTTAGCCGAAGTAGCCACAGGGGACACAAGAAATAGTAAGTAGCCATTTGTTATACCTGTCATAATTAGTTAAACAGGCGGTCGTAATTTTTTTTACGGTCCATTTAGAAATGTACGAAGGTTCCATTTATTTGATGAATTCTAGCTGTTGTGGATGACTCACAGAAAGCATACCAGGATGCTTTTGAAATCTCTAAGGCTAAAATGACGCCGACACATCCAATTAGGTTGGGATTAGCGCTCAACTTCTCAGTCTTCTACTATGAGATCTTAAATTCTCCAGACAAGGCTTGTCAGTTAGCTAAACAGGTCAATATTGAATTTTTATCTTTCTACAGGTGCAGAATTACATGTGGGCAAATGTTTGTTTTGTGTGTCATTTTAATTGAAACTGTTTGGTACCGAAGTCTAGTTAATTGATTTTCTTGTATAGCTGTGGTGGAAGACTCGCAAAAGGCCTACCAAGAAGCCTTCGATATAGCAAAATCGAAAATGCAGTCTACGCACCCTATCCGTCTTGGACTAGCCCTAAATTTCTCAGTATTTTACTATGAAATAATTAATTCTCCGGCACGAGCCTGTCATCTTGCCAAACAGGTTGTAAATGTGTTTTTGTTAGTGTGACATTAACATACACTTAACACTTTGCTGGTGCCACATGTAATTCTGGCTTATTACTAACGTAGTTTTCAAGTATCTAGTTGTTTAACCATTACCAGTTTTTTTCTTTTTGTGTTGTAAAGTTTCTGAATAGTTTTACCTCTAAGTCTTAACAATTCTTGTGGTTTAAAGGCCTTCGATGATGCAATAGCGGAACTCGACACACTGAATGAAGATTCTTACAAGGACAGCACCCTCATCATGCAACTCCTCCGAGACAACCTCACGCTCTGGACGAGTGACACACAGGTGAGACACGATGATGGTTTATCACCATGAGAGTTCTATTTTTTGTTTGTTTGTGCAGGGTGAAGCAGATGAGCCTCAAGAAACTGGTGATAATTGAAGTGTCGCGTCCGTTTTTAAAAGTAATCGTTAAAAATGAAATTTCATGTAAGTTAACGTATTCGTGGAACTTGGTTGTGAAGTTTCATTGGAAGTTCAAGTTTCACATGAAACTTTTGATATTTAAGTAACAATGTTTTTAGTGAAAGATGTAAATTGTTAAATTATATTTCACATTTTCACACAGTTTAGTAGCGATATGTTTAAGAAGTCCATTATGTTTACGACAAAATTAACGAAAATTCTTTGGAGAAGCGCAAAAATCATGCTGAAAGTAATTGTAACTTAATGTCAATTCTACGTTTCCTTTTTTTAAGTATCATGTTTCTTTTGTAATTTATTTTGAGTTTCTTTTTAGTTTCTAACTTGTTAAAAACCATTAAAATTCTTATTTAACACAGTTTTACTTTTTTTCTTCTTTGTGTATGGTGTCCGTTTTCGATGATTCCAAATTTGTACCTATACCTATTTCTACATAACAAAAAAGCCTGTTTACCTTCATCCACAAAATTTATTTGCACTCCGCTGCATGGGTCATGTCCACTCTACCCCTCCCTTGTTTACCATCGACACTCACTTTGGATGTGCTATATATAAATGTATGAATATGTATTAAATAAACTGCTATCAGCTCTATTTGTTTTCTGTTGTATCTGCAAATTATATTTGTCAGATATTAATAAATTTTTAAAAATCGACTGTTTTCTTTATTACCTAACATTGCGCACCATTACGGTCAAATGCTTGTGTTACAAAATGTTTGTCTCAAAGTGCACTTTCTGTGAGTGTGTAATACATAAAAATTTAAATAGTTTTGAAAATGTTTCAGAGATGCTTTAATTAAGTCAGTAAATAATTGAAACTTGACAGTCTGGCACTCAAAATTGCAGTATCTTATACAGGGTGTCCCACATTACATGGGCAACCTTTTGGAATCTGAAAACTAATGAAATAAAACTATTTTACAGTATAACTTTTTGTAAAATAATGCCCGCCTACTGAGGTATTGACTCTTAAATATGCAGGAAGAGTTTTTCTCAAAAATATCGCTGACCGGCTAATATAGTTCCTTCAAATTTGGAGTGGAAGCTGTTAAAATGATCTGTACATTAATAAATGTTTTGGGGGGACTGGGAGGGGGCCCCACATTTTAACCCTTAACTTTAAAATGTTAAGTATTTTTTCAAAAATATCTTTTTTTTTAATTTTTGGGCCTTGTAAACAAAAAGATACTTTGTTCATCTGGGTAAAATTAACCCTTTCCGAGAAAATTGCAGTTGAGTGCTAGGATTCACTTTTTAACTAAATCAATTTTTTTTATCAAATTGGACGTGAAATAATAAAACCCTTTATTACTCATAAACAGGCGGGAAATATTGACACAAACGTACGAAATACGAATCAGAGAATACTTCTATGTACGAATACTTTTATTAAAATATAGTTACATCTGGCATTTGACGTTATGTGCATATGTCAAATTATTATCCCAGGTCGCTAAAAGTTTTAAAGCGCAGGAGTCCCAATCCCTAGGCAAGTAAATTTCGACCTTCTTGATCGGAGCATACATGCACTGAAATTATTCGCCCATGTTCACCTCATTGTCCTTCCAAAACTTCAACCCAACATTACAGATCTCAAAATAATTGACTTTTGAGATTCGCGCGGTCTTTAAAGACTGCTTTAAGACAACCCAACCACCATTAAAAAAGTAAATATATCCAGATTTATGTTTATCTACGCGATTGCATTTTCTACAGTAGACTTTCCAAGTAGAATATTACATACTTTACGCGTAGATAATAGCGTAATTTACACGCCGTATTCTACGCGCCCATCACTGGATACTATCTTTGAATATAGAACGTAATAGTACGTTCTATATTCAAAGATACTATGCATAGAGTAATATACACGCCCAACCAGTCTCTTCTGCACTTTCATTCGTTAGATGAATTGCAAATTTCTTTAATCCTTTGAGAAGTCTAATAGATAAACGGAACGATTTGTCTTTGTTACTTGACTTCAGTTGGTCTAACACTATTAGCCTGTGAATATATTCTCCACAAAGGCTTCACATACCTAGTTCACCCTCCTCAACGCTTATCTTCATTAGATAAATCTACCATTTGTTAATAAGTTTGGGCAATGAAGTTCGGCACCTCCTTATGCAGGACGGATCTGACGGCGTATTTCACAATGATACCGTGCATAGTGAAATATTAATTCCTAACCAGTCTCTTCTGCACTTGCATTCGTTAGATGAATTGCAAATTTCTTTAATCCTTTGAGAAGTCTAACAGATAAATGGAACGATTTGTCTTTGTTACATGACTTCAGTTGTTCTAACACTATTAGTCCGTGAATATATTCTCCACAAAGGCATCATATACCTAGTTCACCCTCCCCAACGCTTATCTTCATTAGATAAATCTACCATTTGTTGATAAGTTTGGGCAATGAAGTTCGGCACCTCCTTATGCAGGACGGATCTGACGGCGTATTTCACAATGATACCGTGCATAGTGTAATATACATTCCTAACCAGTCTCTTCTGCACTTGCATTCGTTAGATGAATTGCAAATTTCTTTAATCCTTTGAGAAGTCTAACACATAAATGGAACGATTTGTCTTTGTTACATGACTTCAGTTGTTTTAACACTATTAGTCCGTGAATATATTCTCCACAAAGGCATCACATACCTAGTTCACCCTCATCAACGCTTATATTCATTAGATAAATCTACCATTTGTTGATAAGTTTGGGCAATGTAGTTCGACACCTCCTTATGCAGGACGGATCTGACGGCGTATTTTACAATGATACCATGCATAGTGTAACATACATGCCTAACCAGTCTCTTCTGCACATGCATTCGTTAGTTGAATTGCAAATTTCTTTAATGCTTTGAGAAGTCTAACAGATAAATGGAACGATTTGTCTTTGTTACTTGACTTCAGTTGTTCTAACACTATTAGTCTGTGAATATATTCTCCACAAAGGCATCACATACCTAGTTCACCGTCCTCAACGCTTATCTTCATTAGATAAATCTACCATTTGTTGATAAGTTTGGGCCATGAAGATTGACACCTATTTATGCCGATCGGATGTGGTGCCGTATTTTACAATGATACCATGTATAGAGTAATATACACGCCCAACCAGTCTCTTGTGCACTTGCATTCGTTAGATGTATTGCAAATTTTTATAATCCTTTGAGAAGTCTAACAGATAAATGGAACGATTAGTCTTGGTTACTTGACTTCAGTTGTTCTAACACTATTAGTCTGTGAATATATTCTCCACAAAGGCATCACATACCTAGTTCACCCTCCTCAACGCTTATCTTCATTAGATAAATCTACCATGTGTTGATAAGTTTGGGCAATGAAGTTCGGCACCTCCTTATGCAGGACGGATCTGACGGCGTATTTTACAATGATACCATGCAGAGTGTAATATACATGCCAAACCAGTCTCTTCTGCACTTGCATTCGTTAGATGAATTGCAAATTTCTTTATTGCTTTGAGAAGTCTAACAGATAAATGGAAGGATTTGTCTTTGCTACTTGACTTCAGTTGTTCTAACACTATTAGTCTGTGAATATATACTCCACAAGGCATAACATACCTAGTTCACCCTCCTCAACGCTTATTTTCATTAGATAAATCTACCATTTGTTAATAAGTTTGGGCCATGAAGAAAGACACCTTCTTATGCCGATCGGATCTGGTGCCGTATTTTACAATGATACTATGCATAGAGTAATATACACGCCCAACCAGTCTCTTCTGCGCTTTCATTCGTTATATGAATTGCAAATTTCTTTAATTCCTTGAGAAGTCTAATAGATAAACGGAACGATTTGTCTTTGTTACTTGACTTCAGTTGGTCTAACACTATTAGCCTGTGAATATATTCTCCACAAAGGCATCACATACCTAGTTCACCCTCCTCAACGCTTATCGTCATTAGATAAATCTACCATTTCTTGATAAGTTTGGGCAATGAAGTTCGGCACCTCCTTATGCAGGACGGATCTGACGGCGTATTTTACAATGGTACCATGCATAATGTAATATACATGCCTAACCAGTCTCTTCTGCACTTGCATTCGTTAGATGAATTGCAAATTTCTTTATTGCTTTGAGAAGTCTAACAGATAAATGGAAGGATTTGTCTTTGCTACTTGACTTCAGTTGTTCTAACACTATTAGTCTGTGAATATATACTCCACAAGGCATAACGTACCTAGTTCACCCTCCTCAACGCTTATTTTCATTAGATAAATCTACCATTTGTTAATAAGTTTGGGCCATGAAGATTGACACCTTCTTATGCCGATCGGATCTGGTGCCGTATTTTACAATGATAGCATGCATAGAGTAATATACACGCCCAACCAGTCTCTTCTGCACTTGCATTCGTTAGATGTATTGCAAATTTTAATAATCCTTTGAGAAGTCTAACAGATAAATGGAACGATTTGTCTTTGCTACTTGACTTCAGTTGTTCCAACACTATTAGTCTGCGAATATATTCTCCACAAGGCATAACATACCTAGTTCACCCTCCTCAACGCTTATATTCTTTAGATAAATCTACCATTTGTTGATAAGTTTGGGCGATGAAGTTCGGCACCTCCTTATGCAGGACGGATCTGACGGGCGTATTTCACAATGGTACCATGCATAATGTAATATACATGCCTAACCAGTCTCTTCTGCACTTGCATTCGTTAGATGAATTGCAAATTTCTTTAATCCTTTGAGAAGTCTAACACATAAATGGAACGATTTGTCTTTGTTACATGACTTCAGTTGTTCTAACTCTATTAGTCTGTGAATATATTCTGCACAAAGGCATCACATACCTAGTGCACCCTCCTCAACGCTCATCTTCATTAGATAATCTGCCATTTGTTGTTAAGTTTGGGCAATGAAGTTCGGCACCTCCTTATGCAGGACGGATCTGACGGCGTATTTTACAATGATACCATGCATAATATAATAATATGCCTAACCAGTCTCTTCTGCACTTGCATTCGTTAGATGAATTGCAAATTTCTTTAATCCTTTGAGAAGTCTAACACATAAATGGAACGATTTGTCTTTGTTACATGACTTCAGTTGTTCTAACTCTATTAGTCTGTGAATATATTCTGCACAAAGGCATCACATACCTAGTTCACCCTCCTCAACGCTTATCTTCATTAGATAAATCTACCATTTGTTGATAAGTTTGGGCAATGAAGTTCGGCACCTCCTTATGCAGGACGGATCTGACGGCGTATTTTACAATGATACCATGCATAATATAAATATATATGCCTAACCAGTCTCTTCTGCACTTGCATTCGTTAGATGAATTGCAAATTTCTTTAACCCTTTGAGAAGTTTAACAGATAAATGGAACCATTTGTCTTTGTTACTTGACTTCAGATGTTCTAACACTATTAGTCTGTGAATATATTCTCCACAAAGGCATCACATACCTAGTTCACCCTCCTCAACGCTTATACTCATTAGATAAATCTACCATTTGTTGATAAGTTTGGACAATGTAGTTCGACACCTCCTTATGCAGGACGGATCTGACGGCGTATTTTACAATGATACCATGCATAGTGTAATATACATGCCTAACCAGTCTCCTCTGCACTTGCATTCGTTAGTTGAATTGCAAATTTCTTTAATGCTTTGAGAAGTCTAACAGATAAATGGAACGATTTGTCTTTGTTACTTGACTTCAGTTGTTCTAACACTATTAGTCTGTGAATATATTCTCCACAAAGGCATCACATACCTAGTTCACCGTCCTCAACGCTTATCTTTCATTAGATAAATCTACCATTTGTTGATAAGTTTGGGCAATGAAGATTGACACCTCCTTATGCCGATCGGATGTGGTGCCGCATTTTACAATGATACCATGGGATAGAGTAATATACACGCCCAACCAGTCTCTTCTGCACTTGCATTCGTTAGATGTATTGCAAATTTTTATAATCCTGTGAGAAGTCTAACAGATAAATGGAACGATTTGTCTTGGTTACTTGACTTCAGTTGTTCTAACACTATTAGTCTGTGAATATATACTCCACAAGGCATAACATACCTAGTTCACCCTCCTCAACGCTTATTTTCATTAGATAAATCTACCATTTGTTAATAAGTTTGGGCCATGAAGAAGACACCTTATGCCGATCGGATCTGGTGCCGTATTTTACAATGATACTATGCATAGAGTAATATACACGCCCAACCAGTCTCTTCTGCGCTTTCATTCGTTATATGAATTGCAAATTTCTTTAATCCTTTGAGAAGTCTAATAGATAAACGGATCGATTTGTCTTTGTTACTTGACTTCAGTTTGGTCTAACACTATTAGCTGTGAATATATTTCCACAAGGCATCACATACCTAGTTCACCCTCCTCAACGCTTATCGTCATTAGATAAATCTACCATTTGTTGATAAGTTTGGGCAATGAATGTTCGGCACCTCTTATGCAGGACGGATCTGACGGCGTATTTTACAATGATACCATGCAGAGTGTAATATACATGCCTAACCAGTCTCTTCTGCACTTGCATTCGTTAGATGAATTGCAAATTTCTTTTATTCGCTTTGAGAAGTCTAACAGATAAATGGAAGGATTTGTCTTTGCTACTTGACTTCAGTTGTTCTAACACTATTAGTCTGTGAATATATATCCACAAGGCATAACGTACCTAGTTCACCCTCCTAACGCTTA
>QCXZ01000086.1:5057433-5195029 GCA_025024175.1 Rhyzopertha dominica | reverse complement strand
AGCAATTTCTCGTAATGGGAATTCTTTTTCTCTTTCTGAATGTGATGATTCCCTATATAGAAAGAGAGAGAATTAAATTATTTACATATATTTGAACTGTCGGATAAATTCATATAACGCTAAAATTGGGAAACAAATAAAATTCATGCACATATTTTAAGAGGCGAAATATTAGGGAATCGTTTTTATTCAAGTGATACAAAAATCCAACAAACAAATTCGAGAATCATTTAAATAATAATTTCCATTATGAGGAATGTATTTTTCTTGAGAGAACAGTGAAATAAAAAATCTCATAATTAAAAATAAAAATTTTTGATCATTCAAATAAATTCTTCCTCCTAAGATATGTATAGTGAGTTAGGCATATATTTCATAGGAGAAATAAGTCTTATTTACATTATACATAAAAAAAACATAAAAATAAAATGTATTTAAATGATACACAAGACTTTATGTTGAATAAAAAGTAAAACAGCGTTTCAGACTTACAAGGTTTTTGTTACAGACCAACATTAGTGTATCAAGTATTTAATAATTATAAAATCAGCATCAATTTTACACTCTCTATATTTTTTTAATTGGTTTATGAACTTACGTTGAAATTTCATGAACTCTTTTTAAATTTTGCCATGGGATACATTAAAGTACTTAAAGTTTATTAAAAGATTGAACGTAAAAATTCTGTACACCATAAAAATCAGGTAACAATTATTTGTTTATTTTTCCATCGTCTAAACGATCCTTTTTAAAGTTTCATGTTATTTTTGGAAAAGAGGTAATTTTTTTGCACTGGTTTAATGGTTTTGTCAACTTCTGACAATTAGCCAGCTCATTAGGTTTTGTACTTCTTTTTTTTTAAATGTATATACAATACATATATAAATACTGCGCTTAGCCCACGCTGCCCACTCAACCACCGAGGCTCGCTAAAAAGAGGTTAGGGCGCTTTCTCTTCTCTATTTTAAGCTAAAATCAACTCCATTTTTTAAATCTGAACCAATCACATACCCAATTTAAGGTGTTGTCATAGTTACTGGGTTGATTTTAGCTGACATCATCTTTAACGAAGAGAATAGGAACCGACCCTTTATCCATTGTGGAAGTGTCAAGGCATCAAATAACAGTAACTAAAGAGTCAAACTTTTCAAAACTAACCGAACAACTGACAAAACCTGTCAAAGTTATATAATCCTTAATCAATCTCTACACTCTACACTTTACAGCTATAGCTTTAATGGCAGATTAAATGGCTGATTTGCATGGTTAACCAGACCTGGTTAATCCAGGTTAACAAGCTGGTGTCACGGAAACATTTCTTTAAAGTGTTCTTCCCTGGATGTCATTCATATAATGCACTTCTTAACCATATTTTACTAAAATATTAAAATATTTTATTTAAACATTATCTATTGATAAAAATTTAGACTGATTAAGAACTTCAATATTTTTAGTGGTCAGACATGGTTTCGAGTTATTGAAATTTGACAGTTTTGTTATCGTTACAAGTACCATTTGACTTACGAGAACTTGCTCCTGAGGTTGACGTGGCTAATGGTTGCGCACTGGACACAATATAGTAGCACTCGGGAGCTTCAGCTTCAGGCTGGGATTTGGGTCAGATTGGCAATACTGACCCAAATCCCAGCCTCAAATTGTTGTCAGTCGAGCTTTAGTAAGTTCTATTTATTTAAACATTATTTGTTTTAGTGCTGGGGTAGAAATGGAGGTTAATAAAGATGGAACCTTGTCAGAGGCGAATACTGATGAATATATTGCCTATCGAAGTAGATGTTCAGTTGAGTCGTCACCAAGGCCAACATCATCACGGAGAAATAATTCATTGAGAAATTTCATGGATCACTTAACAAAACATGAAGAAACCTTATTGAATGAATCATTAGGGGAATTTATATTTGGGTGTAATGTTCCTTTCCGTTGTGACCGAATCGGTGTATTTCAAGAATTTTATCAAGACTTTGAGGCCAGCATATGCTGAGCGACTACCTAGTAGGAAAACATTAGCACCACCATTTTAGATGCAACATATACCAACTGCGTTAAAAAATGCAGCACAGCCCTGAACTCTGAATCAGTGCTTTTAATTGATGGGTGGAAAAATACTTCTTCAAACTCCAAAACTGTTGTGACGATCCTACACTGCTCAGACGGTAAAACAGGCATTTGTGGATGCATGGGGTTTATCAGGTTCCACAGAGGATTCTGATAAACTTGCAGAAATTGTGATAGAGTCTTCAAAGATAGCTTTAAATACTTACAACAGCAAGGTTTATGCAGTTGTATCTGACAATGCTAGTGTCATGGTCAAAATGTGGAAATTAGTTAATCACTGCGTATGGCATACTACTTGTAACAGCCATTCAGCTAATTTATTAGCAAAAACTTTGTTAATACCGACTTTAACAATAAAGTTTGTGCCCTATTAAAGGAATTTAAGCATGTTGATCTTGAAAAAGTTCTTACAACATTGGGAGGCACTAAAATAAACTTCCTTGTGAAACAAGGGTGCTGCTCTTATCGCGATTCTTACATTTGTTTGATAAAAAACTTAGAACACATGAGACTTATTGCTGCCGGCAAACAGTACAAGAAAGTTAAGCAGGATGTTGTAAAACTGTTATTTGACGATGATTTTATCACTGAAATAAATGATTATATTAATCTTTTTCATCCAGTTTGTGAGCTGATAAATAAGTGTCAGAGTAAAAATTGTTCGTTAGCTGATGCCGTTGACCTGTGGCTCAGTTTGAAGTTGCCAGAAAAATTTGCGAGGAAGTTTCAAATCCCATTGGAAGAAAGGAAGGAAAAGGTGCTTACTGTGTATGCGCTTTCGGCATTCTACTTACATCCCAAATATGATAAAGACAAAATAAATAAAAATCAAAAGAAAGAAGTATATCAATTTCTTTTCAAACATTTGGATGCTGAAGGAATTGGCGATTTGGACAATTTTAATTGCTAAACAGGAATTTTTGGACTGCTACGGCAGAAAAAGGTTATTAATCCTTTAACTTTTTGGAGGATGGCAGAAGTAGAACACCCAAAGCTTTCTAATTTGGCAGTTAAACTTTTACAAATGTAAAAAAAGTGTTTTCACAGTGGGGCACTCATTCATACACCAATTAGAAACCCCTTAACCTTCGAACGATCGAAAAAGCTCATGTATGTCTATTATTCATTACAAATACGGGATACTCTGCCCATAATTGAGGAGGAAGAAGAAGCAGATTGCTAAATAATTAAAGGGGCAAGTGGAAGAAGGGGTTAAGTGAAAAGTACAATTTTACCTTGAATGAAAGAGTTGTGTACACTCGCAACTTACCCCATCAGGTGCTAGCTTTATTTGTAAAATTTTAACCTTAGATTTTACAAATGAAGTTAGCACCTGATGGGCTAAGTCTCGTGTGCACGTAACTCATTCATTCAAGGCAAAATTGAACATTGTTGGAAAATGTCACTTAACACACCTTCCACATGGCTTTTTAATTTTTACAATGAGCCTACAGCGTACAAGGATTCTATTTTTTTTGTAGAGTGTAAAAACTTTGTGTTAAATAAATGTAGATGTTATAGGTATTATTTTGCATTTGAAAACCATTGTTTAAACAAACAATTATTTATTTATTTTTAAGAGAACTCTCTTTTGTAAATTTTTTAATAAGAGTATGAATATTTATTTTAGAAAATAAGAAAGCTTTATTTTGTATTTATAATAATCATATTTTTGTATTCAAAAAAAACTTATGCATAATAAAGGAAAAAATGATTTCTATGTAGATAACTTTATTTTATTTAAAAACTCATATCCTAAATTAATACCTCTTCTAGTGCTAGTCATCTATGCAACAAATTATTAAGCTGAAAAAATAAATTGCATAATCTTTTGTTAGTCAAATTCTATCCAAAACTGATAAAACTTGCGGACAGTAACTTTAAATTATATGTGAGGGTGAATGCTTTCAGCATCCATAATGTAAGATAATATGTTTTCTGAAAGATCGCTGTTGCTTTAAAACACTGACAAAAAGTTATTAGTCTGATGTTTCGATTACACCTGTAATCTTCATCAACGGCAATAACCTCAAAATTTGTAATCAAAACGTCTGGCTAATAACTTTTTGTTAGGGTTTTAAAGTGACATCGACATTATCTTAAATTATATGGTTAATTTAGAAAAAAGATGAAATCATATTTATAATTTTAATTAAGGCAGTATCAAATTTCTAATACAAATAATAATTTACATTTTTGAATTGCCACAAGCAAATTCAAAGATATTATTTCCAGTTGCCTTGCAAATGTAGTAGAGAAGTGCAAACAGTTAATGTACTGCCAAAAGCATTACCTTGCAGTAACAATTTTAAGGTTAAAAATTAAAGAAACACATGTTAAGAAGGCAAACCTGCAGTGGCATTGCAGCATGCCAGTAATATCCTACAAAAGGCATTTCTGGGTTCAGTTCTTATTCTATAATGTTGCTATTACAATATTATAAATTATGGCTGTTTTTGTAATCATTATTATGAACAAGATGTAAAACTAGAAACTAGACTAAAACCTTTCTTACTAGCGAAATGCAGAGAAAACACAGTTTCAATATTTTCAAGCTCATCAAAGAAATAATTTTTGCTACATCTTAAGGCTGCATTAGACACGATGTCTCTTAGGAATTATTTTGTATTTTACAGTAACTATATTGATTCTCAAGTAATTGGTGTTGGTAATCAGATCATGCAATTATTAAATATGAGTGAAGCAGCAATAAGTAGAACTTCATAATGGTTATTAGTTTTACAAGCGTTGATAAGCGTTTTTTTTTCATGCAACGGTTTAAATGATGCACGAGGCCGAGCGTGTAATAAACACGAGCAATGAAGAGAACTTTCATATGAGTGAAATACATTATTTTTTCTATGACCCCTCTTGTGAAACATAGAAATAAAAAATAACAGGTACCTATAAAGCCTGCATTAAAAATTACATTTGTGAATAAGATTTTTTCATCTAGGGCTTCTTGCAAGAATTGGTGAATTTCTTCAGGATTCAATGTTATGGACTTTTTCTATTCACTTCCAGGACATAAATTTGTGAGACGCATCTTCGTAACTTTTTTTTTGAAGTTGTGGGCAGCAGATCAACTGCCCATTCTGCTTGCTGTTTTATTTCTGCTGGAGTACTAGAAAATTGTTCTTCACTCATTACCTATTAAACACAGATTAATTTTTCTAAAGGAAATAAACAATTATCACAAGCCCCAAGGGAACAAACGTAGATAACCAGTAATACTTATAGGTCCACTACCAATCATTAAATCAAATTTTGCCGTCTACCTACTTTTAGTTGCTGTTATTATCGCAGCTAATTTGTAATTTTTTTTTGTAGATTGTACCAAAATTTAATTATGCAATTAAGGCCGGTTGCACAAATGTGGATCAAAGTTAATCCGAGTTTAATCCCCCGTCGTTGCTTAGCAGCGTCCTGAATCTGGTGTTGCTATATCAATGACCGGGAATTAAACTCGGATCAAATTTGATCCATGTTTGTGCAACTGGGCCTTAATGTTTCTTTTCACACAGATATGTCACTTTTCACACAGAAACATCACTTTTCATTCGAATTTCGAGGTATGCATGAAAKCACCAAGTCTCCWTAATAACATTGTTGCATGAAAAACCTGCTTTTAATAMTAGTCGTAAAAAAATAATTATTTATTATAAAATAAAAATAAATTACAATATCAGATCAATACATAATACAAATAAAACAGTAATATAGTAGAAAGTAGATAGAGTAATTTGATTAGTTTTCAACTCCATAGAATAAGCCTCTTCAAACATTCGCGGGAAAAATTCTTCTGTGGATAACCTAAAAGGTAAACGAAGTTAATTGCAATTTGTGGTCATTACCACAATACCATTATATTATGTAAAAATTAAAAGTGTTTAATGAAATAATGGGTGTTAAAAGTTATCAAGTCTATTGTGACTGACATTTTACCATATCACTTCACAAAAATAATAGTACATGCAAGCTTCCGCAAGAAATATTTATTTTTTTGAAAACACTTATGGTTGTAACTGGTTGTTGAAAGAACTTACCGACTGACGAATCTTTGATAAATTACATGAACAAATATGTTAGTAAGCAATAAATCACATTCCTTTTTCACCTCGTCTGTGCCCATTAACAAATCATAAGTGACTGTTTAATTGAACACCTGTTATAATTTGGTTATATCCAATTGATGAAATCTCTAAATGTAAAAATTAAAAGTTATTCTTATTGGTGTTGTAAAAAAACAGCTGCCTATTTAACATTATGCTTAAATGGTGTTAAGTTAATCCCAGTTTCTGTGAACAGCCCTTAATTTAACACATTTTACCTGACTGGTGCAGTATCATGTTTACATAATGCTTGTAAGGTGTACTCTTCATATTTTTTTGTGGGCCCTTTCCAACAGCTTTTCTTTTCTTGTAGCTAGGTACCTGCAAAAAATTTCAGTTGAGCTGCTTGTTTGATATATTTTAAGCCAACAAAGTTACAAKTCATAAATAACATTGTCATAGGCTAAAGTAATATTCAATATACAAAAGAAATTAAACATTCTGATCAATGTTTATTTCACAACATTACACTGTTCATTAAAATGTATTAATAAATGTTGTACTTACCTGAAAAATTAGTCCGCGTCTGCTGTTGTAGTGTTGTTTGCATGACATTTCTTTGTTAGGTTAGAATATAAAATACTTCAACCTACGCAGAGGATACACGCACATGCGCTCCACGACTATAAAACTGTTAGATGTAACTGTTATATTGACATTTTGTCAAAAAATTTGCAAAAATTCTAAAATAATAACGGAATAATTATATAAATGGGTATACTGGCATACTCATTTATATGAATGTTCCTTTATAATTTCAGAATTTTTGCAACTAATAATGCAAAGTATGACGAGCTATAATGATAGCGAAACAGATTATCTGCAGTTGGTTGCGGTGCAGACAGCACAGCATTGACATGCATTTTAATGCAAAGTATTGTCAAAATGTCTATGTAACAGTGACATCAAATATTTCTTGGTTCATTTTGTATAACTATCATTTAACGAGTTAATCGTGCTGTGGGTATCTTTTTATCCCAGTAAGTATGTCAATATAAAGAATACAAAACAATTTTCGTTTAATTTTGGCAGCTAATTTATTGATAAAATAAATATTAATACTGAGACCAGCTGAAAAATTAAAATATACAAATTTTAATATGTAATAGTACCTATTTAAAAATGTTTGCCTTTGGTGCCGAACCAGAGTGATTTGGGCTTAACCATTATGCGAGTTGTAGTCAAATGAACCATAAATAATATATAAAATTGAGTAATCGGTTTGACATCTAACAATTTTTGATTTTTTAGTGCCTAATTGTACAAATTTCTTTAAAAAAAAATGATGTAACATATCATAGTCATATTTTAGTTATAACACTTAAAATTGTCTGTTAGTGAGACTGACAAACGATATATGCTTTAAAAAAGAACTGGAATGGGAATATGTTACATATTCATAATTGCAGAAGAGGTTACGACAATAATAAGCATTTTACAGAAGACTACATCATTAAAGAATTGAAAACCATTGAACATACCTAAGTACACAGTATTATTATACAAACAAGTAAGTTTATTTCAAGCTTTTTTTCTTATTCCAAATAAGTTCTAAATTTTTTTAAGTGATTTTTAATTTGTTTATTACTAGCTCTATTACCATACATCAAAATGATTATTCAATTATACAACTGTCACAGAATTCCTTATTTAGTTGAAAGTTATCAAAAAAGGCTAAAGATAAAAATTGATCGTACCATTTCTGCCTGTTTGAATAATATGGGTAATTATTGTAGAAGTCACCTCAGGTCAGGTTAGGCAGTATTGCAAATAGCAAGAGATCAACCAAAAGAAGTGTACCTACTGCTGAAAAAAAAGAAAGCAATCAATACTTTCGGCCCGTTAATTATAACTATCTGGCAAATAGTCCTTTACCCGACATAATATGTCAATTATTGACAAAAAACTGTGTTTAATAATATTCTCTATTTGGATGATCTAACTGCCGAAAACTATGGACCATAAGAACCACCATAAGTTTAAATAAAGCAAGGTAAATAGGGATATTAATTAAATTTCTTAAAAATAATTATTAAGTATATTATCATTACAAAGTAACTATTACTTATTTGTGTCATTTCGTATTCTTTATAATACATTGATTTTGTATTATATGCATATTACACAATATTAATTATGCATTATAAACAAAGATCATTTTGCATCATAAAGGCATTGTGTTCGAAATTTTTTGTATTTTTACTTGAAATTTAAACGAATAAGTTGTTAATTACCGGGCGTTAAAGGCAAAACGCATGTTGTGTATGTCTGGGAAGTCCAGACTGCTAGTGCCATCTCACTTAGTGCACAGGCGTTAGCTTCAAGTGAACATTTAGCGGCACGTCAAATTGAGGGTGTGAGATCACCTAACTTATTAACCACCATTCTACATGGTCATCATGGGAACCACATATAATCCAGTAAACCAATTAGGTAACAAATTTGGTGCATAATTGAATGATTTTGAACCAACCTTTTGTAAGTTATAAGAATTTCCTTGTAAATTACTTCAGATATCTGAATCATGTTTTAGAATTTTATTACATTTAAAATAGCTTATTTTAGTGACTTCAAGAATCTGGAACATCCACCAAACTTCTTCTGCATATTGCATCATTTCTAGATACCTAATTAAAACTAATGCCCTTCTATCTATTCATCAAATAAAACTCTGAACCTAAAATAAGTATTTTATTTAAGAGATCATGGCTGTAACTACAGGTGGTTTAACCAAACTAGATATAATACTGCGTTCGCCATTCGTCAACTAATGGTAAAAATCACAGACAGTTACTCTTTACCTAACCAAAGTAAGAAAATATATATATTTGTCCATGACTAATAAAAACTACTTTGTACATCCAGTGATGACTAAAAACATTTACAAACATAAAAATAATTTAAGATGACTCGAAGATAAATAAAGCACTGGGACTGAACGGCGTTTGAATTTGTCTACTGCGGTTGATATGTCAGGGGAAAGATTTGCGTCACTTCACCAATACCCTTCGATGTACCCTCCCTGAAGAGCAGCCTGTGCCCGACCTTGACGTGCTCTGGATGGGATTTAAACTTGAAGAGCACCGACGCTCTATCATTGGTGTGTATGCAACTGTATCCAAAAATTCCCATGATGATTGCTGTCTGTCGTATGTTCTCAATGTGCACTGTTGTTTGGAACCCAACATAAATAGCAGTGGCATGGAAAAGAACAGAAATTGTTGCCTGGAAGAACAGGCAACCTGTTGATGGGTCGTCACGGGAGATCAACACCATCCCATTTCTTAAATTAGGCAAGTATGTGTCCAGACAAAGTGCTGCGCTCTGTCCAGCACGTACCATGCGGCAAGGTACCCTGTTGCGGTGAATAGATTTTACAGTCACTTCTTTAAAAGTACCATCCTTCATCGGCCCTATTTGCATTTTAGTTCCTTCAGTCACAACGCCCTTTGTAAGAAGACCCCCCAGAATTTTGGTATCATCTGCCCCTTTAAAATTCTCGTCTATTTGGAACTCTGGGGATTCCTAAAAAATAATTATTTTCACCATCTTTYCGTTTTTAATTTTGTAGTTATTAGTTAAGTTAGGGATGATGGATAAGGTCGGGGATTGATGCTTGCTGTGTAAAGTCCTCACAAACTGCAACTGTCAGGATAGGATAGGATAGGAAGTGGTCAAGCATATGGGGATTAGGTGATTGTTTTACCTACCTGCTCTAATCTCTCCTTCTCTTTGGCGCTAATGCCAGGGGGAAGCACATGCAAAAACTTGGTGAGAAGGTCCAGTCCTTCGCCAGTGACACTCGAGATGCAGAATATCGGCACCACGTTTTGCGTGAGCTGGTTTGCTCCGGCTGTTATAACATCATCCAAGTTTTTTATGACCAGGGGAACCCTYTGGCTGCCCACTTGCTTGAGGAAGGATTCCAGACTTTGCAAGGTGTTAGCGGCCGAGATCAGGTCAATTTTAGTTATTACGATGAAGAACGGAACGTTCAGAGCAACGGCGATGGCCAAGTGTTCGTGAGTCATGCCTACTGCTCCCGCCGTACTGGAAATCTAGGCATAAACAAGTTTATGTGAAATTTGTTTAATGTAACCGATTTTTAAAAAGTTTTATTTGATCCTTTTAAACATTGCAGCCAAGATTGCTTCGAAAAATGAGCTCTGCCCTTTCAAGGTGATATTTTTTATTTTTCCAAATTCAAGATGGCGCCATAGTCATTACCAATTCAGTTTGTTTTTAAAATAGCATGCTGGTCATGTTAAACCTCATTTGAAAACCACTTTCATTATGTACTTAATCACTGAAATTGGTATGAACATGTTTTAGTATTATATTTGTAACCCTAATCATTTTGAAACACATGATCCGACCTTAGTTTACTAAACACAATTACCTACGTAGATAATGGAAATGGCTTTCATACAAGGTGTAACCATCCTAGCTGTTTAAAATTTTTGATCGTACCTACATTTGATCAAAACTCTAATGTAACATGTTGAAAAGTTACATAGATGCACAATGTGTAAGAATAATTTTAACACAATGAAATATAGTTATTCAATTTTTATTTGTAGGGCTTTAATTTTTGTTTATTTTCCAGTTAATGAGTCTGCAATCATAATAAAAATATCCTTGAGTTGGTTATCAAAGTTACTTAATATTTAATTTAGAAGTCTTTGCTTTTCATGTTTTTTGCAAAACTTTATATCTCGAACAAGCAAATGTGGTGTTTTTGCAATAAAATAGAAAACGATTTAGCATTAGTAGAAGATCCAATGAGCTTACAAAGAACTGGTACTCAAGGCTTATATCCATTCAAATATCCGAAGATCTTAAAATAAATAGTAGTAACCATGGTGAGGTATACTTTAAAAAATTGGTATATTTGTTGTACTAACCTTACCGAACATGTTCCTTAATAAAAAAAAAAAACATAAACTACCAAACTTGTCAGGGTCATTTCCTTCTCTAAAATAAAAAAAAAATTGGCTGTCTTCTGTAATTTTAAGAGACTTATGTTATTCTCAAGTATTTCTTAGGAAAGATAAAAATAGAACCTCCATAATTATATCTTTAATAAAAAAAACCTCATTGAAAAGAAATTAAACCATTGTAAATAATCCTTTTACCTCAAATAGAAGAGAAATTTTGGCCATCTTTGTCATTTTAATAGTGAACCCACATCTTAAATACTGAGGCGAAAACAAATCCTTACATTTAAACTACAGAAGCGATCCAGCGATAATTTTTTCCTGGGATAAGAAAACTACCCATCTTTCCTCATATTGGCAAAGTTTTGTACTGCTTTCAGGTACTTTTATAAATTTATTAAGTTAGGTCTGCCATATGCCTAGAAAATGAAATTGTATGTCCAAGTTATCAGACTGTCCTATTTAAAATTTTTCTTTTGAAGATTGTTTTATCTAACTTTTTTAACAAATTTTTTAAATTAAATCCTGTTAACTGTTATATACACCTTCAACAAAAAAAAATTTTGAATCAAAGTAATCATGTAGATTTTACGTACAACGAGCATAGCATGGTGTGGCGAATATCCTGACAATCCTTGAATAGTGGTCCTGATGTATTTCTTGTGTCCCGCTAGGTCGAGAAAAGTAACTAATTTCGTAGAAACATCGCATATTTCCTCAGCCGTCATCAACTCACTGTAACTGTAATTAATAGGGTTGCCCTAAAAACCATCTGTCAATAACACATCAAAAAAAAGTATGGGTAGCTTTACTTGAGAGTTGAATCCTAATATCTCGTGAGAAATGGAAGAAGTACGTCCACTCTMGATCTCGTGAAGGTGACGGAACATATTCAGTCTTGCCTTTCCCCTCCCATTATCTAAAWTGCCCTGTGTCAAAACKCCTAGAAGTGTCGATTTTCCWGCATCTGCATTMCCTAAGACAGCTACACGAATTTCGATGTTGTTCTGYTCATCAGGTACCTTTCTGACTCGTACTTCAGTTACGGTTCGTCCGTTGTCTAGCAGGCGCTCTCTGAGGATGGTGGTTGTCGCTCCCAGCTTGTGTGCCATTTTATTCAGGGTCTGTAGGCTTGCTGACATGTCCCACGGTGAAAGACCGGTGAGTATTCCACTGTCTTCCACTCCGATCTCATAAATCGCTTCGCCGTTACCTTCACGTAGACGCCACTTCATCTATACAAAAACAATTGTTTGAATTTGTCAAAATTTTATTTAGTTTAGTGCACCAACCTGTGTGACCAGATGTTCGAACCTCTGCTTAGAAGGGTTGATAATTTTCAGTTTGTACTCGATGTTACCAACTTGCGGCTCAGGAGGTAGAGCATTCTGAGTTGCTAAGTTCGTAACGTGATTGTTATTATTAACGCCGTCGGCAGGATCAAACAGGTTTAAGAAAGAGTCCATTTTCGTAGCTGTAAACAAATGGAATTYCKGGAAAAAGGTTACAATTATGCAATGTTTAAATTTCGTTATGAAATATCAGTGAAAGTGAATCTTAACGCTGAGGTGATGTGAAAGTTTGTCACGTTACAACTGCCCCTCAAAAATCAAGTTAGCAAAGATGGTGTAATTGTTTGAAATAAACAAAGAACTAGGGGACTCACCTGTGTATTGTTTTGTTGATATGAAACACTAAATTTGATTTAACGCCCACTAAAAATAAACAGTGTTTAATTAAGTGGTATAAGTGTTGTTAAAATAGCTATACCACATAACGATCAACATTATTGCACTAGAAAGCCGCCGTTAGCTGAGCGCACCACAACCACAACCAAATTGACTGCCTTTGATGGTTGTTTTCGTTCGGAGTTGCCAGTTGCCTGGGAATTTAAAATCGTTGGACAATTGCCAATTTCTACTGTTATAGATAACACGTGCTGTTTACGTAATAATTACTCTAATTCGTTMAAATTTCGAGGCTTGGGGTGCCAAAACTCAATTGCACCATTTAGCAGTTTAATTCCTTCAAACCGGGTTAATTTTTACTAAGTTTTATTCGTTACTTTTTCGTAAATTTGGCAATGCAGGCGACGGCTTCTATTCAAAGCAAACCACCATTTACAGCCTAGTGGAACGTGTATATTAAGTCTATTTCCGTCTATAACGAATTTTAAGCGGCTGACGTCATATTAGTATAGAATAAATATTTCAAGGTTGTTTTCAAAAAGAAAAACCTCAAGATAATAACTATAAGATAAATGATAACACTTCAGCAACTGCGGAAGTTCGTTTCTATTTGTGACAAATTTACTACTTATAAATATGATATTGTAGATCTCTTTTATTCCTATCAATATGAACCGGATTAAAGTTTTCTGTCTTTTTTTTAAGAATTCGCCGCTCGCTTATTCTATTTTTAAGTGGACATTCTAATTTATTGCAAGTATACCTGAATGTCAATGAACTAATGTTTAGTCGTAAAACGACCATATTTTAAGATAAGTAACAAACCCAATCTAACCGAAGTTTTTTTTATAAACACCACATAACGAAACAACCACTTGGAACTAGATCTATATATTTGCAAAATGAGATTACCAAACTGTCAAGTACATAATGCATCGGTAATATATATGACTCATAATAAATAAATAAATAAGTATACATACTTCTTTGTAACATAAAATTAAAGTTTCGATTTCCCTAATGAAATCTGGGTAACACTAATGAGAAACTCTTTACATAAAATATCAAGTAACTATAAAAATAAACACACGCTTTTCTAAGCTGTGAACTTTTAAATAAAATCATTATTACTCTTTATCTTAGTAAAACAACTTAATTGGAAGTTTAATTTTGTAATGCCTTGAGCCTTGGCATTTGTAACTACTGTTCCCGATTTACTTACCTGTGTAAAAAATATTATGGTTTGGCCAATAATGAACAATAATAGGTACGGGTATGCCAATATGGGATGGGGACGAATGGTCACTTTAGTTTAGTGGTAATACAGATTTCTGTCATGGTACCTTTTGAAAACTTAAAAAAACGGACCTAAAACGTATGCAAATGAAATACTTAATCGCGTAATTGCGAGGCAAGCGATTAATCGCAGAATTGTAAACTGGTACCGTTTACAGATAAGAGCTGAATGCATTTCTTGGTACTTCCCGGCGGCTTTATCGCGGAAAAAATCGAGTTATTGTTTAGAAAATAAAAATATCGAGAGTTACGCCACTGTTTGGCTGCTGCCATGTAGCAAATGTTAATCACTCTTCGGAGTTTAGAGTAGGAGAGCAAACGAGTCACGTAATAGCCAGTTTGGTGCAGAGAACGATGTCTGGGACCACGTGTCCTCGACGCACACTATTCCACGCTATTGTAGTCAGTTTACTATCGCACGTGCTCTCAAAAAACTTGAATACGACAGAATCTTGTGCGGAACTTTACGAAAAAGGTGTCGATGCCTATTTGGACAATGATTTCGAAAGGTGCGTTTCGAATTTCGAAGCCGCCCTGGCGCTTTACCGAAGCTACACCAAAAAACTACAAATCTGCAGACTGCGATGCGCCGAAGAAGCCGAATTGTCGGAGCCTTTGTATCATGTTGACATAGAAAACCTTCGTTTCTACGAGAAAGCGATAAGGAACACGCTGTGTATTATAAAGTGCAAAGAAAAGTCCGAAATATTTGGGGCGTACAATATCGATAAGGAAACAGAGAGTTTGTTTGAAAACCGAAAACCTTACGAGTATTTACATATATGCTATTTCCAAGTAAGTGCAGACACAAATAACTGTTTACTTTTTAAATTAACGCAGTTCAGTGCACCTATTGACTTGTACATTGTTCTCATATTTCTTGTAATTATACCTACCTGGAGAGAAATGCAAACTTAGGCTGGGTGGTTTCACGTATTCATTGCGCCTTGACACCTTTTCTAGTAAGTGAAAATTTTTTTCATACGGACTTACCTATTAACTGTTTAATCCTCCGATGTCTAACTGGCGTTTGAAATATCGAGAACGTACTTCGATTTTATTGCCTTATAGAACTAATATTAAACGGAACTGAGACGTCAGTGCTTGAAATAATATACTCCTTCCATGCAGTGTTTATTCCAATAAATTTGAGACAAAATTTCCACCCAAACTGACGTGTTTGTAGGTATTCCGATGCCCTAGATTGAACCTTTTCCGTCCGGATGTAGCATCTGCGAATTTATTTATTTTTCTAAAATCGCCGAAAGCGAATGGAATACACCGTTAAAAGTTCATTAGCATCACCGTGTTACCTTTCACGATATCCACAATGGATTATATCAGTGCATCCAAATTTTATTTTATACATTTCCGAGTTATAATTATCCGATGGACGCAGTTACATTAAATGACGTCAAAAGCGAGATGACTTTTTTTAAGATGGTACTTTTCCTAATGCTTTCGTTCGTATGTAAAGCCTAATATGTTTAAGCAATTAGGATTATCGTTATTTCCGACTTGCTTGATTTCTGATTCGGTTTCCAGACCCAGATGTTACAAAAGGCAGCCTCTGCGGCTTACACCTACTTGGTCATCCATCCCAAGGATGACATGATGCTTAAGAATCTTAAGTATTACTCGAAGATGGAAAGCGTTGACATGAGGGAAATCGTCAACTTCGAAGCGGATGTACGTAAGGTTAGGCTTCAACTATATGCAATCATTTTCATTCGTTTTACTAGGACTATGTGTATTTATACGCTTACGGCTCGTATGCATACGACAACAAAGACTGGGATGGTGTCATTAACTACATGGAGGAGTCACTTTCGAGTTATCTTCATTCGGAAGACCTTTGCAGAAAACAGTGCGAAGGACCATTCGATCAAGGGTGGTTCCCCGACTTCATACCCTCAATATCAAGTACACTAGCAATACTATTGATTATCTCGCGTTATTTTAAATAATTTCAGACCACTTCACGTATTGTTTGAAATGCAAGAGGACGTGCAGGAGGAAATTGAACAATTTGAACGGCGAAAGACACGAAAATTTACTTCCCACTCACTACCATTTTCTGCAGTATGCATATTTTAAACGTAAATTAACACAGTCCTTGACGGTTTCTATACTGAAGAATTAACTTTTCAGGGGGAAACTTGAAAGCGGCTTGCGAAGCAGTCGCTAGCTATTTGTTGTTTCATCCAGGCGACGTCACAATGCTAGCCAATATGGATTATTACAAAGAGTTACCTAAAATCAGTAACGAAGATTTCATACCGAGAACTGTAAGCCGGTTATGCGGTTTTGTTTACGTTTGTTTACGTGCTCATTCCAGGAAGCCGTGCACTATATAAAAAGAGAGACATACGAAACGAGACTGTTGGACTTTATTCGGAATAGCTTTAAGTTTGAGAAGACTGATGTAGACGACGTAGATGCCAAAGAGGTGGGTAACTGTTGAAATCTTCTGCGCGTTAGTCGATGTGTTGCTGTATTAGTAAATAATTCGGAGTAATAAACTGTTTTTATTGCCCTGACATGGACGTAGCCAAGACGGGGTTTCAGTTTGTGGTAAACGAAATATTGTATTCGTTGACTGTAAAATTCTCTCTGAACAATTTTTGCTTTATGTTTTCAAATTTTTAAAACACTGCTAACTATTTTTTCAGGAATTCTTAAATATAGCCTAAAACTAACTATTTGCTAAAATTTGTATCCTCTAAAACCTCTTATTTTGTCCAAGTTAAAAAAAATTAACTTGATGGTTGACCAAATTTTATCTTGGTTTCGAAATTATTCCTGCATCCAGAGCATCGTGTTTTTTCAAATTTGAACAATAATTTTTTGAGAGCACTGCCCAGATCACTTTGAGAGGAAGGTGATTATGAAAACACAATTTAATTTAACCAATGTACTGATCAAAATATCCCCCTCCGACTTCCACACGATAGTACAATATATTTTCAAAAGCTTGTCTGACTACATGATCAAATGGCATTCTGTGACGATTCTTTCTCGAAACACATAAAGACGTTCAGTGATCCCACAAAACATCCAAAGTGGTTAAATCGAGCGACCTAGCTGGACATTTGATGGGACTCCCGCCATATTCATTGTTTGGGTAAGCGAGTATTTATGAAACTGCACTCTATTCTATTAAACGAAAACGTAATAACTGTAAATAACTATTACCATTCCAAATTGCCTTCAAGAAGAAAACGTCGATCCGGGTGATCGTCATTTAATTCTTGAAAGTGACGAACACTACTTTTTTAGATGCTAGATTCTTGAGCAATTTTTCTTACAGATTTCATGTTATCCGTTAAAAGATGACCAAAAAAGCCATTTCAAAGGTGTCTTTCGGGTAGGGCGCTCAAGGTCGTGTTTTTTTGTTTGTAACAGTGTCCGTTTTTTCACATTTTACAATTAAACAATTGTCACTTGCTGACGACTAACTTGCTGTTCTACATGTTTGTGGTTGATAAGCCCAGTCACACGTGTTATTTTTTAGTATTGTTTTACTGGTTAAATTTCTTGATCGGTACTACAAACCACTAAAAAATTATAGATTGTTATATTTAATTGAAACTGTAAAAAAGGCGATAATCTTAACACCTTCAGTCAAAATGTAGATAATATAACATTTTCTAGTCCATCCGTACCACAAAAAGACCTGTTTAGAAGTATTCCGGATTAACAGTTTATATTGCATTTAATTTAAGGCGTGGCTCTAGGCCAGTGATCGGAAGTAATGCAATTACTTTTCTTAGTAATTGTAATGCATTACTTTTTAAAAAATGTAATGAGTAATTGTAATGAATTACTTTTTAAAAGTAGTTGTTCCAATCACTGCTCTGGGCGCTAGAGGGTTTCAGAAACAACTGAAACCAAGATAAAATTTGGTCTCACTTTCAGTTAAAATTGACCAGTTTCAGCATTTCTTCCAAACTTAGATCTAATCGGAGATTTCAGGGATTGCAAATTTTGGGAAACCTGGATATTATTATATATTATATATTAATTTTTGTTGACTGTTGAAGTGTTTCCAGATATTTTAACTTTTTTATCACAAGCTGATGATTATTAATAATTTTACAAACTTGTGCTAACTGCTCAACTTCGCTTTTATTTGAACTTTCAAAAATGGGGTGTGGCCTACCAGGCGGCGTTGCGGCGTCTTTTTTGATATTTTGGCATGTACCAGACAGAGTCAGATGAAAACCGTAAAACGTTGTTAGACAAACTTTATTAAAGCAATGTTAACAATAAATATGTCAGTTTTCAACGTAGTCTCCATTACGTTCAATGCATTTCCTTCACCTTTTCGGAAGTGTTTCAGTACTCGAAGAATAAAATTCGTTTGTTCTTGTTCAGAGACATTCATGTACCGGCTTGATAGCTTCATCGTTACTTTAAAACATTTTCCCACCCATAGCTCTTTAAGTTCACCAAACACATGATAATTGCTTGGGACGAGTCAGGAAAATAAGGAGTATGTAGTAGATATTTTAACTTCAAATGGTCACCGCAGTTCCACGTGCAATATGTGGCCGTGCGTTGTGGTGCCGCACAGACATCCTCACCTTTTGCCGCAGATGGCTGGGTTGAGACGGTTCTTCAAGAACTCTGGGTGTTTGGCACTATTACCCCAGTCATCTAACATTATTCCATTTGCGTCAAAAAAAGTGCCAGCCAAAGAAGGATAGCCCTATTCTTCGCTTGTTCTGTTAGTTTCAGACTGATTATAGTGCACCCACAACTCGTCTCCAGCCACCATCCTTGTCAGAAAAGTGTCTCTTTTTGCTTCATACAGCGCAAAAGTTCTTCACGTGCATCAACGCATCGTATGGAATTTGATGATCTTGTGGATAATGTGGTGCACAGAACCATTACTCAGTTTCAAAAATGAAGCGATTTCATCCAGGATAACACGACGATTTTCTTTCGTTACGGCTTGATCTGCCAAAATTGACTCTGGCGTCACAACACGATTTGCTTGACCAGGTCGGTGAGAATCAGCTACGGAGTTGAGCCGTTTCTAAATTTATTGCTCCATTCATATACTTGCTGCAATGACAAACATGAATTTCCATACTGTAGCTTCAGTCTACGATGAAAATCAATGAGTGTTAAGCCTTCACTATGCAAGAAACTAATAACACAACAACGTTCCTCGCTAGTGCAGCGTTTCAGTGGAGTTTCCATTTTTAAACTGTAAGTGTGACAACACTTTGAATGTTTCCTGCAATATGTCATTAACAGAGCCTTCCAGGTCATTTCTACCAAATTTTATGACAAGATTATATTTCCTGCATTTTGGGGCACTTTTAAGCATTCCATTTGAGTCTACTGTGTATGTTACGCTTTGCCAATTACAGTGAACATTCCCTCCTTCAAAAATGGGCTAATAGGCAAAACTAGCCCGTTATAGCAATAACAGGAGCGTAAACACAAGAATGTGTAATGATATATACTCAATATCGATTTTAAAGCGAATGTCGAACGTTAATTAATTCTATGTAAATACCAATACCATCCATAGCGTCTGCTTGTGCTTAAGACACTTTGTCTTTAATAAATAGAGAATAATAAAGAATTCGCAGTTTGTGAGAGAGACCACGATGGCCAGCCAACTAGATAAGTTTTGCTAGAAATTTTTTTTAATTTAAGGTAAAACGTTTTCAAGGATCTAATTTGCTGTGGATTAAAGTATCATCATAATGTTAGGAAATCTTTTGACGAAGTTTTTTGCAATTCAAACCGGTGGCGGATTGGTAGCTATGTTTTTTAACGGAGATAGGTATTTAAGTTCATGTTTATTTAAAGTATGGTCGATTGTGTATTTTTTTGTACAGATGCTAAGGACACAGATTGTTTATCTAAAAAAAATTCTCAAACTCAGTTTATTATTTGGAAATTCGGCAGATTCGGTAGATGTGATCGACGAGAACGAATTTTTCACGCCTCAACATAAAAATAATATCCCCAAAAGTGCTTTTTGTACTTCATCGAACAGGGGAGGTGCCACGTATCTTCGTTGATTTCAGTCACTCACAAATTCAATAGGGAATCGAATAAAAAATGAAAAAATAAAAATGGGACGTACTGTTTTGGAGCTCCAGTTGTACTGTACACATGTTTGAAATTATAGCTGGCTACGTCTATGAGAGGCAGTGAAACTTGAACTCTAAAAACGGCGTCAGAAAATAATCGTAAAACACGAACATAAAGTAACATGAATGAGTCGAGATTATTTCTGGAAGGCGAGCTGTAAAGCGGTTTTGTTTGTTCACAACGATTTTTTTCTGGTGCCGTGCAGAAATATCGGTTATGTAAAGCTGTGGGGGTTACTAAGCATGTCGTATCTATCTACTAACACGTTTGCTTGCAGGGCACTTCTCCGCCACAATCTATTGACAACGCTCTTTGAACTGCTTGATGGGAATTTTTGTGTATACTATCCAGTGCCATATTAACTTGCACCTGTTTTTATAACACCTGCGTGAATAAATATTTTCGATATCTCTTTGAGTTTACTAAGCACCTGGACGGAAACACAAGTGACTTGCTGATGTTTAAACACATGTGTAATTTAACAAAGTAACAAATAAAATATGTTTCAATGCCTATCCCTAAAGCAATTCTTTACAAAAAGGACCTAACCGAAGTTCGTGTAACCATGGACGAGGACCAGCTGAACGGAAAGAACAGATTCGTATCAGATGGTCTGGTCACCAAAAGCGAATGCCGAACTTTGATCGAAATCGCCCAGCTCTTCGCTGTCCAGGGCGACGGTTATTACGGAAAGAAGAGCCCGCATACAGATCTAGAAAAATTTGAGGGGGTTACCTTGAGCAGAATAGCCCTTCTGGTTTATTTCAGCCTCCTAGACGCCAAATACTTGCAGCTGTACCTTAACGTGACCGAAAAAGTTAAAGAACACTTACAAGACTACTTTAAACTACAGCAGGAGCTGTACTTCTCGTACACACATCTCGTATGTCGAAGCGCACTGCCTAGTAAGTTTTTAAAATCGTCACGTACTGAATGTGACAAAACGCACGTATGTTTTAGATTCCCCGAGAAACAGAACCGATTTTAGTCACGCCGTTCACGCAGACAACTGTAACATTTTGGAAAACGGAGAATGCGTTTCGGAATTCCCGGCCTACACATGGCGCAACTATAGCGCCATTTTGTACTTGAATAGTAACTTCGAAGGGGGTGATTTTATATTCACCTCGGATCCAGAAGCGAAATTTGTACAAGTAAGACGAAAACAGACATGTCTCGGATTTTGCTTTCATTTGGATGAACTTTGCAGAGCTCTGTCAAACCAAAGTGCGGAAGACTGGTTGGTTTTAGTTCTGGTGGTGAAAATCTGCACGGCGTAAGGGCTGTCAAGAAGGGAACTCGTTGCGCTATCGGTTTATGGTTCACTTTCGACAAGGAACATATCGAAAGCGAAAGGGAACTGGTGTATCAGTTCTTTTCGTGAATAAAAGGCTAGCGAGCGAAGCTAAACTCTTCTTACGATCTAAGAACTACGGTATAGTCCGAAAGGTACGACTATGCTAGAGGGCGTGCAAGAAACTTTAAAATTGTGAAATTTCAACATCATTCTACAGGGTGTCCTCGAAATACACCGACAACGTTTGACAGGTGAAAGAAAATGCGATTCCAGAAATAATTTTTAAATAAAAAACATTCCAAAAATGTTTATTTTTTATATACAGGGTGTTAAAGTTAAGTTTAAAAATTATTTTTTTAATTATTAGCACCAGTGGCGCGCACTGGAGTAATGCAAACCCCCATTTTCAATGAAACAATAAAACAGTTTTACAATCTCCCAATCAGTTCTAAAGAACACATGTGTCCTTGATGTTTCCCGTAAATCAATTCACTAGTCCTTAAAAATTGATGTTTTTATTGAAAAACACGGGACTTCATTATTTTGTGAAAAGTACTAAGGAATCGTTTATGGCAAACATCAAAGAGACATGTTTTCCTTAGAATTGATTGAAGATTGTAAAACTGTTTTAGTTTTGTCTAAATATACACATGCCTAAAAGTTCTATTAAAAAACGAAGGTCTCTTTTACCCCAGCGCACGCCACTGGTGCTTTAGAAAATTCCAGATAACTTGTTTTTAGTATAATTCATGTCGTAATTATTCCCACCAAATTTGAAGTTGATATCCTTTATAGTTCAGGGATAACTCTAGAAAACAAAAGCTTTTTGAAAATTTTTGAAAAAAGTTTTAAAATCGCGTTTTCTATCACCTGTCAAACGTTGTCAGTGTATTTCGAGGACACCTTGTATATTACATCGTAATGTCTGCTGGATCACCCCGCCCAATTGTGTGTCCTGAAATTTCGGATGGAGGTGGGACGACTACCATTTTTCCATTTGAAATTAAAAGAAAATCGAATAGTTTAAAACAATTTTGATTAACTGGTAACGTTTTACTAAAAGATATTAAATTTACCGATTTTTGGCAACAACAATCTCGAGAATAATTTTTAAAATAAAGAAATTACTTGTAATAAATGTTCTATATGATGTCCTTTCATTACAATGCACATTTCATTGTCTAGTAAACGCTGTCCGTACTTCGTCGAGCAATTCTTCACGTTATTTTCTGGTGAAACATGAGAACCCATAAGTAAAAGTCTAGAGGAGTTCAGTCAGCCGATCTCGGAGGGCATCTCCAAACGACSAATAATTTTGACTCTAAATATTMCTTATTTTGTGTTGATTTCAGTTCAATTTCAACATCGGGATTTTTATTTAATTTAAAATGTTCGTTATTCGTATTAAATGCTGTTTTTTTCTATATCTTTTGGGTGGATTTCTCGTTGATGATAACGTGAGGCTAAATCTAATGTAGTAAAATAAAATTAGTTTTGAGAAACGGGCATTGGATTATGATAAACATATTCCGCTGGCCAACAGGATATTAATTGAGTAGGATTTTCACATATCTGTCACTATTTAAATTTTCTTCATAAATATTATATCGCAAGTGATTATTCAATAGTAGCTATACTAAAAACATTAAAACTAAATATTTTTTTGAAAATGTGTATTTTGTAATGCMCCTGGATTTTCTATTGTCTATAAATGCTGGTTTCTTCTGTATTTTGCGACAAATTATGGTTCTTTTTAGCAACATAGATACAAAAGTTCGTATACTGTCAACAGGTCTAAAACGTGCACGTTTTGGTGCACATTTTTTGCAACTTATGTTTTTTGAAACACAGAGTTCGTTGTTTCATTTATCTTGAATTTTGTCTTGTTCATTGGCGGCAAATTGGGATGTCGTTCATTAACTATGCGGAAAGTTACCTTCAAAAGTGTTTAATACACTGTCAATATAAAAAAATGGTAATATTAATGTTTGAGTTTTCTTTCATTCTGCAACTAACTTCTATCAAAAGATCAAAAACGCAAAAGGATGCATGATCGTGTTACCGTACTTGGATTGCTGAGTGTATGATAAAGTGGATTGATGCATCCAGCAGATGTTAGGGTGTGATAAAATCTAATTTGGACACTTGAAATTTCAACTTTTAAAAAATTTCTCGCGTGGCCCTTCAGCGCCATCGTAGAAAGGAGCAATGCCTACTTTCGTAAGATTGGTTTAGTTTTGTTAAATGCCGTCAAGGCAAGGGTGAAAAAATTTGGGTGTAGCCTGTTTGGTGTGATTTTAACATGTTACTGTTTCATTGATTTGTATTGTTTTGCGACAGGGACCATTTATATTTGTGTTCAAGCAGCTAAGTACTTATCCTAAGGTTGTGAAAACGTTTTGTATCTATAGCATTTTATATTATGTTGTTAAGATGAATTTGCTTTTGTAAACTAACGAGTAGGAAGTGTAAGGAAGGTTGTCTAAGCTTGAACCAAGTTTAGGAAACAGACGGGTAGTAGGTACTTTACGTAATGATCGAAGTAGGTGCTCATACTATTTTATCACCATTTCTTTGAGTTAAAGTATAACTAAAAAGTTTGGATGTTCTTGTAACGGTTCAAATGGACAACCAGTATTATTTATATGCCAAATGTTGCAAAGAGGCTATTTCTCGGCTAGTCACGCGTGTATGAGTAACACGTCACTCATTTGTAACCCACGTGTTGTAAGCGTATTGTTCCAATAAAGTTTTAATTCGAGTTTCACTATTTGCAACCCCCATCAACCGACTGGACTTAAGTTACTGCCAAATAATAGCCAGACTATTTTTGGCACAACCGCCGTGCGTAGGCAGCGTAATTTTATCTTTGCGTTCTTTATTTTTGCATAGGCTAAAACACGCACGACGCTATAATTCACGGATCAAATTTGAAAATCAGTCTGGGACGCTGGCGTGCCGACAAAATGAGGAACTCAGCTGAATTACAAGCAGGACATTGCAACTTGCGATGTGTAATAAAAAAATTGTGCGGATTGAAAACCTTTTTGGAGGAATCTGGTTTCACTGATTATTTGTAAGGCTTTAACTTGGCGAATTCGGTGGTTTTCAAATTCATCAAATTTGAACGGATTACCGTCACCCCGTGGCTTTTGAAAACGCAAGCTGAGTCCCGAAGCCCCCAGGCGAAGACGTCCTGTCGGTAGCGGCGCTCGGMGAGCGTTTGGAATTTTTTTRAAAAACGAGCCAGCCCGAACGTTGTAGTGGCGTACACCGGTCCAGGTGCTGGCCCGTTGTGTAAAAATTTGACATGCCTGCGCCGAACTGCGTGGGCATTTCGTGTGTCGACGCCTATGAACGCCGTCGCGGCGGACTACCATAGAATATCGTAATCTGGGCGCTCAGTGCGAGATTTTCATGTGACGAGTGTAGTGAAAGATAGCCATGGAGGTCTGCCGAAGGTCCTCGTGGTTAATACTGCTACTGGGAATCACGTTTCTCGCCACTACCTTGCAGGGTACGTTCGTGGTGGACGGAGGGCCGTTGCCCATTTTCGAACGGTGCCAGAGTTCGCGGTTTCAAGTTGTGCGGTGCGGTGGTTGAATTTGCTGTCGGTTGCGTCTTGAAACGGTGTGGTAGGTCTGTTGACAAGTGTTACGTAATTCGGGAGTCTCGGGAGGACCGAGAAAGAGTTGATAGAAATAACAGCTGGCCGGACCTCTCGGAGGGCTTTACCCCTGTGTCAGATGTGCAGGAAATCAAAAGTCCATATGTAAAATTTAAAAATGTAAAAGCGCTGTTCTAAAAGTAGCCAAGAAATCTGCAACTGACGACACAGTAGGCAAACCGCCAACTAAGGATACCCTAGCTTGTGTTACAAATTTAGCCACATCGACTATGGATAATACAATTGATATACCAGCTACGAGATACAATAAATAACTACACGGTTTATTTAACCCAGCAAATATTTAAATTTCAAACGGGCGGGCGTCGATGGAAGCCTGGCTTGCGGTGCGTAACCCCCAACGCGATTTTACTGCTTTAAAATGGGCCCCGCTGGCCGCTGAAATTGTGCCAGGATATTAAATAATATCTAAATATTTTCGACACTCGAAATGTGTTTTTGAAATACGTCAATAATAGCTTTATGCACGCATATTCGCGACTCGTACCACCCGGTTATTCATCTATAAATCAAAATAAATGCAGTCCGTTTCCGATTATTTTTAGCACTGAATCAACCGTTTGGCACCTTTAAAATATGGGCGATAAACACACTCGGGCCTATCATCAGTTGCAACAGAATTCGTTTTTTCAGTTGTGCAAGGCGAGGTTGAGTCTGAGGGTCCTTCCGAGTCCGAATGCAGGCCGTTCATCGAGAAGGCGCTGAAGGAGTTGGAGGCAGGCGATGCGGGGACTGTAGGTGACAGCAAAGAAGACGTCCCTACCGTGGAGATCACTACAGACGACTCCGATCGAGACGGAGATGACGACGCTCCTTTCGGCAAAGAGAGCGCCGAGAGCACCGAGAACGACCAGAAGGATGATTCGCGCAGCGCCGAAGAAGCGCCGCCGGTAAAACTACCACAAACCAGTGGCTTAACAGCTATATTTTGAAGTAATTTTTTAGGAGGGCGACGACGCAGATAAATCTGAAGATAACACTGAAGAGGTAAGGCGTACAACTTTATATTTTACCTAGTTTGAGGAAACTCTCGTGCAGGACAACAAGACTGAAGAAGCAGCCGATGATAGCAAGGATGATGCTCCTTCCAACGAAGCGAAGGACGGTGATGACGATGGAGATTCGAAAAGTAAGGAAGCAGATGAGCAAGATAGCGTAGAAACTAAGGATGACGATTCCAAAAATGATTCCAAAGAGGACGACAAGGAAGATAGTAAAGATGATGACAAAGACGACAGCAAGGATGACGATGAGAGTAAGGAAGCTGCTGCTGTAGTAGATAAGCAAGACAGCAAAGAAGACGACGACAGCAAGGCCGACAGTAAAGAAACCGAAGAAGACAAGAAAGAAAGCAAAGAAGATGACGATGACAACAAGAGCGACGACGACAAATCTGCCGAAGTAAAAGAAGCAGAAAGCAAGGAGGACGATAAGAGCGATGAAAAGGAGAAAGCCGACAGTAAGGAAGACAGCAAAGACTCCGACGATGACAAAAATGACAGCAAGGACGACGACAGCAAGGAAGCTAAAGCAGACAGCAAAGAAGACGACAGCAAGGAAGCTAAATCAGACAGCAAAGAAGGCGACAGTAAGGAAGCTAAAGCAGACAGCAAGGAAGACGACAGTAAGGAAGCTAAAGACGACAGCGGAGAAGCCGCGAAGTCAGACAGTGACGAAAGCGGCGAGCCTGTTGAAGAAGATCTCACACAAGAAGTAGACATTCCCGACGAGTTGCGTCCGCGTGAGCACGTGGATCAGCTGCTCAAGCTGGACGACGAGTCCCTAGAAGGCGAGAAGGTCGTAAACAGAGTAGCTGATATTACGCTGAGAGAACTGAAAAAGCTGTACGAGAACGCGATCAAGCCTCTCGAGGTGCTTTACAAATATAGGGACCTCAGCAATCGGCATTTCGGAGACGCCGAGATATTCTCAAAGCCGCTCGTGCTGTTCATGGGTCCTTGGAGCGGAGGAAAGTCCTCGATTATCAATTACCTGCTCGACAATGAGTATAATGACACATCGCTGCGTACAGGTAAGTAAAAAAATCTCTGCAGGAAAGTATCTAATTGCTTTCGAAAAAAAGGTGCCGAACCCTCCCCTGCTTACTTCAACATAATGATGTATGGTGACGAGCCAGAAGTTCTTGATGGAACGCAGCTGGCGGCAGACTTCACCTTTTCTGGATTACAGAAATTTGGTCAAGGTCTGGAGGAACGCTTGAAGGGACACAAGTTACCCAGGAAGCTCTTGGAAAAAGTAGCCCTCACCACCTCAGCACTTTGTACCTTAGATGATCTCATTGATTTTTCCAGATTAACATTGTCGAAATTCCTGGTATATTGGAAGTACGAAAACAAGTCTCTCGAGTATTTCCGTTTAACGACGCTTGTCAATGGTTTATTGATAGAGCCGACATTATATTTCTGGTGTACGATCCTTCCAAACTGGATGTTGGACCAGAAACTGAAGCGATACTGGATCAGCTGAAAGGAAGAGAACACCAGGTGAGTACGAAAAATCGGAAAACGAATTTATAACTATCAAATATTGTAGACTCGCATTGTACTGAACAAAGCCGATCAAGTGAAGCCTGAAGAGCTTATGCGAGTGCAAGGTGCTCTTATATGGAACATTTCTCCACTGATGTCTTCAGCCCAGCCACCCATAATGTATACTACTTCATTGTGGTCTAGACCGTACGAGTCGTGGGCGCCTATACGCCTTCTACAAGCTCAAGAGCGAGCATTCTTAAGAGATTTGAGGTCGGCGTACGATAAAAGGATCGAGAATAAGATAGCGAGTGCACGAAGATTTGCGGTAATCCGCAGAATCACTTGCTTATCCGAAAATTTATGACGTTTTTCTTGCAGGTACGTGTACGTAACCATGCGAAAATGGTCGATTGTTATCTCACAACCTACTACAACCATAAGTCGGTGTTCGGCAATAGGAAGCAGGTAGCGGATGAAATTATAGAGCATCCCCAAGATTACCACATCTACGAGGGTCTGTCGACGCTGACGAATATATCGCGCTACGATTTACCCGACCCAGACGTCTACAAGGACTTCTTCAAGCTGAACCCCCTGTACGAGTTCCAGCAATTGTCCGCCACTTGCACGTACTTCCGTGGTTGTCCCATCAATAGGTTAGACGTGGCGATAGCTTACGATCTACCCGAGTTGGTGGGCAAGCACAAGAGGATGGTCGAAAGCGCCCTTGCCGAAAGCCAACAGTCTGCACCCGGCAGTTGAGCGTTCCCCACGAAAAAGGACCAGTAAAAGTCTCTCAGCAGGCCCCGTTCCTGCCTCCAGTCCATAGGGACTTCGATAATGGAGTGCCGAAAAGACTGAACTGTGAATTGTGAAGTGCCCGTGACTTTCGTATAGCCATTGCTTGTATAGTCTCTCCTGCCATTGTGTGTGTTGATTCTCGCATTTATGAGTTCATTGCAAATCGGAGTGTTTCAATTCAGATGCCCAGTATCGTGTTTTATGGATTCCAAGAGAGTGGGTTCGTGACACCAGATGTACAATTCCTTACTAGGTAATACTAAATTGTAACGTCAGTGTTTATAGTTTTACGTAAATATAGTTACGTACACGTTTAATGTTATGATGAGCAATTCAGCTTGTAAAAGTTTGTTATTATTTATTTTATTTTTTATTTTTTCATTATTTTTTCTCGACTATACGCACTTGTTGAAGATTTAGATTAAGTTAAATAAAACGATATATTTTACGTGGATTGCTTTATTGCCATAAGGTTTCTACCCTACCTAGTCGTTCTTTTGATGTTGATTTATTTGTATATGCCCCACAAACATAAAGTACTTGCAAATGGCTAGGGCTCAGAAATTGTCACAGATCAGAGAAAATTACTATACAGCACCTACAATCGTTACCCATTCGCAAGTCTAATAATTTCACAGATAATTATATCAAAGACGAAAAAGTAGATATTGTAGGGCAGATCGACAGGTATATATAATGCAGAAGTATATAAAAAATAATTAATTTCGCGATGAGCAACATAAAAGCGGCCTTGTGAATGTGTAGCTCGCAAAGATAACTCAGTTGATTTTGTATAGAAAACCAGTACAGTTGAACAAGTTGATAAAGCCTTTATACAAAAATGTACCTAAAAAAACTACTCTAGTATTTTACGTCTAACAGTATCGTGTATGTTTATTAATTACAAATAGTAGTTGGGCAATAAAAATAATATAATATAATAATACAAAGTAAGAGCAAAAGCATGGCTTGCATGCTCAATTAACAAATTAGAAATATATCAGGCCTACAGAATGTCAGATAATAAACTAAATAATTTGCAATTTTTAAAGGAAAAACCTAAGCACAAAGTTAGAGAAGTAGCGACAAACCAAAGAAAGCATATTTATACACGTATATGTCTAAAATAAAAAAGATTTTTTTACATAACGTAAACAGATATGAAAAACAAACTTTGCTGATGGCTCAGTATTGATGGATACAGTCTAAGCGACCTTTGAATCTATTAAGAGACGGCGTACACACTAGGTTTAGGTTTAGGTCATCTGTGTAGGACAACGTACTAGATTTGCAGTTAAGTTGCACGTCAGCCACATATGTGAGAAAAAGAATAGGGCCCAACATGGAACCCTGGGGCACATCGCTTAGAACGTCCCGGAAAGTCGACCAACACTCTCCAATGTGAACATTGAACCGCCTACCATGAAGGAAATGGCGTATCTGCACTTTATCGAAGGCGCGCGAAAAGTCAAGATACAATACGTCTATGCACTCGCCATTGTCCAAAGACTTTGTCCAGTCAACTCCAGCTTGTAAAAGTTAGAGACAACCGACCTCAACTCAAGTGAAGCACGTACCGAACAAAGCACTGAATAAGTTGTCTGGCGGCAATGAAATAGTTTTTAGTCAAAGTCTAATTTAGATACAGTTTTTTTTTAATATGATACTGCAAAAAGCACGCAGTTTATTGTCTAAACACGTCTGACTAACATTATTTTTGAGATCATTTCAAAGCGTGAAAATTTCGAAAGGTGAAAAAAATGTAAGAAACGCTTTTATATGCTGTGTGTATATTTTGAAATTTGATAACATACTGGTACTGCTGTTTGCAAAACTACCACATAAACTATTTTGGCAGAGCTCTTGGCCCTGGAGCACCCGAGAAGTCGGTGCCCAATACTTGAGTTATAACAAATGGTTATATACACTTATAAAACCAAAGACATATTGCAAATGATTAGGTATATGGAACGTGGCTCAACGTGGGATAATTAATTTCAGTTTGTTTAATAAATGACTACTAAAAATATCACCTACAACTAACTTTATAAAAATATAAGCGAGTGCATACCTCGCCTAGCTAACCATAATGTTTCATTAGCAGTGGAGATTAAAATATTGTGTCCCACAATGTCGAGAGGAAGAACGCCTGTATGTACAAAATTTTATAATACAGCATATTTGCAGCTTATTTTCAATAACTAATCTACTTATAACTGATAAAAATGTATTTATAACGCGCAACAATATTTAACTTTCGAATGTACAAAACTATAAAATATTGTTTTCATAGTAATACAATACATTAGTGAAGTCTCTCATTCTTCGGCCAAGTGAAGGCATTTCTTCAATAACTCAATAAGCGTTGAAAATGCGAAAAACTATTTAATATAAAAATTATCCAAATTTTTGTGCTGCATATCTGAAAAATATATAAAAATAGCTCACTACTACGTTACTTCGTTATTTTAAATGGACCCCTCGTCACTTTGTTTAAAATACCATACCCCTAAACTGTACAGTTTTCGAGCAAATAAGTGTTAAAGCAAAAATGGTCGTCCGGATCTTTCTTCGTCCCAGAAGACTGCGGTTTTCCTGCCTCGTGAGGTTTATTACTTTTAAACTGAAATAAATATATTGTTTGCAACATGAGATCATTCAAACTGCGATGTATTTTTTTTTATTAAAAAACTTTTTTTAGATAGTCTGGTGTAAAATTAGTAGTAGTCGTGGCGCTTAGTAAGTTTTAACATGCGTGCGGCCAGTAAAATTAAGTTATTTTAATTTACTTTATGTTTAAAAATAATTGTCTACACGCACTGTTTTTGAAAAGAAATGCTAACTACTGTCTAAATCTTAGATAATATATTTTTTAATATTTTTAATATTTTTTTAAATTTCAGAATCCATCCTGTTTTGAGTGATATTTCATCGGAATGGTTTTGTTAATGGGCATAATTTTCATTATTACAGTAAAGAAAATCTCCGCATTTCTAGAACAATAAACTAGCCAGCACAAATGGTTTTTGAACATCTTGGCGCGTATTATTAGCACTCGTGTAAAGGCCCATTCTGCTTCAATGAGCGTTTAACTGACCAAGTTTGAGACTTTTAAGTCAAATAGACAATTTATTATTATTTTAAGCGTTAACTTTTCAAAAAAAATGGAATGGATAAAGCGGCACCTGTTGATTTGGCAATGCTGCACTTTCTATGAGGATTCGTCAAGTATATCGCACTGCCCCAGCCACRCCCGAAGATATGCTATAAGCGAAACTGAATATCGTTGGCATTTCTGAATGCTACACCAAAAATGCTTGTCAGAGTTCAGCAGTCCTTCCAGGAGCGAGTTCAACTTTGGCTTTTACAAAACAGTGGACATTTTGAACATTTATTGAAATGAACAACAAAAATTTTCGTATCTGCCATATCCGACATTCAGAAGCGGTATTCAAAAATACAATACAATCAGTTTTGTGAATTTTCAACGTTTATTATTGGGTGATTGAAGAAAGACTTTCAGTTGGCCCACCCCGTAGAGTCAACAACAAGTTTGTCAGCATTTAACTCAATTTGCTAATTTGGCAACAAGAACTTGAAGCACAGGCTAGACACATGAAATATTAACAGATTATGAAACAAAAATGAAATGCAGTACATAAAGCTGTAGAAATATAAGCCGCTCAGATCCAATTTTTAAAACTGTGTGGGGGCTTAACCTCGGTATTGTCACTGTTACCTTTAATACATTTACAGTGGTGTGCCATTCTTTCCTGCAAAACTGAATTGAATTTGCGCGATTACTATTTGGCACAAGAGTAATGAGGTCAAGAATTAAAAATATCTCGTAAAAGTCGTTACGATTAGTTCTCAACTGTGAGATCATCACATATGAGTTTCCAGAAATATGGCGCAATCGCTTATACTGGAGCGGATGTTATAATCTTTTACGCAATCATGAATCTTGAGATGTCTTTTTTTGGCACATTAAAATTTCTTACGGCTTTAACCTTACTTCATTTTATCAGTTCTTGACAATTTCGTCAAAATTTGCGAACCTTAATATGTGTAATAATTGATATTTCTACTATTGTAATGGAGACTGTATTAAAGTAGCTAATTTAGGCTATGCGAGTTACATTTAATATATATGAAACTATATGGACAAATTGCTCATGCTTCATTGTCGTATAAAGATGTGGAACTGAAAGAAATTGGGTGCTTGTAATGTAAAAGTGGAGTGTATTTCCTTTATCAGCCTAGAGCACCTACAAAGTTTCCAAAATAATCTGAAGTATTACTGTGGCCGATTCGTGAAACTGTTCTAAGACCAAAAGTTCCTATAAACATGTGATAAGTCATTATTGAGATTTTTTTGTAATAAACGAGCTCTAACTGCAAAAAACTAATAAAAAAGAACATACTTATTCTAAGTGGTCTTTTTAATATTAACAATTATTTGTTTTATTATTGCTGCCGCTTCTGTTCAATTGTAACTTTTTTTGTATGAATTAGTGAATGGTAATGCCTTACAGACTAGACGCATGCCCAGTGTAACCGTCTACCTTGGTCTAAAACTAAAACTCCATCTTTGTTTACAAGAAAGAAGATCGAGTACTTCAAATTATTGACAAAAATCCAGAAACGCCTACCGGAAAAATTGTTCAACAAGTAAATCCTAGTTACAAATCGTTTGAAATATTCTAAAAGACATTTTATTGCTTTGCTTTGACACTTAACAACTACTATTTACTCCGTTTCAAGCATCAATGGTTTTTAAGAAAAATTACGAACACACCCAATTTAGATGCCATTGTATAGTTTACTGATGAAGCCAACTTCTCAAGACATGACATTATGGGCTGACGAAAATCCACATGTCTCAGTTGAAGCACTATTACCCTGTCAGTTTTTGGGTTGGGATTGTCGACGATTATTTATTAGGACCATTTTTTTACCTCAATCTGCCCTCATACAAATAAGACTCTAAGTTAAACAACATTGACGACTTTATTTTTTGCTACGACCAAGTACACAGCACCTACACAAATAAGAATATTATAAACTTGTGCCTGTCCTGCACCACCACAAGCCTTAATTTCGTGTTCCTGCAAAAGAAACAATATAATCTCCAACTTTCGTGACGGGACTTCTTACCAAAGGATGTTCGTTGTAACATCCAGATAAACGTTTTCTTGCAAGCTCGTTCAAGTTGAGCTTCTTGCAGTGATGAGTCTCCGTTTCCTTACTTCCACAGTATAGTTTTTCTGGCGCCGTACTGAACGGTTTGAACTCGGTCAGAGGTGAATGAATGGCAACTAACAGAAGATTGCTATGTGGCACCAGTTTCAAATAGTACGCCACACTAAAAATTTTAATTTGTAGCATGATTACAACGAATCCACGAAGTACTTACGTAGGGTCCTCGATCTTCTTGTTCCGTTCGGCCACAGCTGATTTCAACATGTACAGATCAATTCTAGTGTCACAGGGACAGCCCTTGTCTTCCTCTTCTTCTTCTCCTTCGTCTTCTACAGCCTCGCCGTTGTAGGATGATTGTTCAGTTGTTTCGTAGCTATCATCTGACGTAGTATTCGCAACTTCTGACGTTTCCTCAATAATTTCTTGACACCGAGCGTTTGTTGGTGGTGGCGGTGGTTTTGGTGTTGTGGTAGTGGTTGGGCAAATACAGTCTTCGTTTCTGAAATTGCACTTACAATTGTTGGTCTCCATTTCGATTTCCTCTTTGGTCTTGTAAAAACATAGGGCTTGGTAATCATATACGATAATTTTCTCAAATATGCCTTCCTTAAGCATGGATTCCATCACGTCAGGGCGTACTTCTCCCAGGAACCTTCCAGTGTTGTTGGCGGAACCGGACACGAGAATGTAACCAGAGTTGTCCAACAAGTAGCAGTCCAATCCTTCGCTACACGTCTTACACTGTGGACATGACTGAACAGACGTGAATGTTGAGTTTTAGCAAGCGGCTTACCCTTCTGTCAGTGGTGAAACTTTGGAGACGTTTAGCGAAATCTGCATGGTAAAACTGGAAACCCACGACAGATCCTGGTGCTTCCATACCTGCATCGTTGGGAAAGATGGCGTAACTACCGGTTACTAGGGTATTAGGTTTATCGCCAGCGTCGATTGGTACCGAATAAACAAACGCTTCTTTTTCCACTTGATGTTGTAAGACTGCACTCTTGTACCAGATCTCATCAATGGCCTTTGAGTGTAAATTACCGAAATTGCTGAAAGGAAATATTAGCTTACAATCATATTTCGGCATATAAACTTACGTGACTGCCGAGTTGTTTCTGTCTTCCTCGAAGAAATATCCCCATCTGGTCAGACCACTCATAGTCGCAACGAACCTTAGAGTTGCGTTATATTTCTTGACCAATTCTTCGTCCCTCTTGTTTATGAAGGTAAAGTTTCCACTGTAAGCATCTTTTGTGTTTTTGGCATCGAATATTAGTCTTTGCATCAATTGTTTATCGCAGTAGTAATCGTCGTCCTTAAGAGTTGTTCTTTCTTCGCTACCACAAAGTGCTAAAAACGTTCGCCTTCAACATGAGCCGTAACTATTACACTGATCTTACTTAGGTTTAAGTTTTCTTCTTCATCAGGGTTTCCGTAAGCTTCATACTGCAGCTGCCACTTAAAGTTCAAGGTGTTATTCACAGTACTGTTGTCTATCTTCTCCAGGAAATGTAACAGCTCAGCCTCTGACGTTTTGTATTCGTGCCCTTCCAAGTAGTGGTACTTGCAATAAGCCCTGTGTAACCAAGATAATAAGATCCTTTTTACATAGTGCACATATTTACCAGTCTGGATGTATCCTCCAGTTGGCACCTTCGAAGAAGCTGGCTATATTTGTATAAGTGTGTTTATTCTTTTGTATTTCGTCTTCGACTCTTAAAGAGTACTTCCCGTATCCCTGGGGGAGTGCTAAAGCGATAGAAAACGGCGTGTTGGTGATGGGAGCGTAGTAGTAGTCGTACACTTGACGTGAGATTCTTCTCATGTTGTCATAATGATATTTTAGAGTTACGTTGGTCATCTCATCTTCCCAACCATTCACCAGAGCCCTTCGCAGCTTCCGTACACTCGATTTCTCTAAGGGTAGCATCAGTCTGGGCTGGGATCCATCATCGTCGGCCATTTCGTGTTGTTCTACTTCAGTAAGGTCGACGCTGTTATAGTTCTTCTTGAGGATCTTCTTGTACTGCACAATTTATTATGTTATTGGAGTTCTCCAAACTGGCATTTTACTTACCACTGGTCTTAGATCGGGATGCATGAGAAGATAACCGTTGTTGCTTACGATGAAGGCGTATCCGTTGACTCCAATCTAAAAATCTACATACGTCAAGATAAACGAACATTTTTTTGGTAGGACAACCTTGTAAGGTAAAGTGAGTTGTCTGATGTCATCGATTGGTACGTCAGTGCCTGCCACTCCAAGAAGTACAGCCTCCCTGGTGATGTTGTTACTGTTCGCTTTCCTATCGAAGGCTGGTATTGCGACAGAAGTCAGCAGACGATAGGGTTGATTTATTTGATCGTCTAACGAGTCATCGTACTAGATCATTGAATAAAGCTTGTTTATTGCTCTTCTTGTACTTTTTAGAACTTACCGTTACGTCGGTGTAGGCGTGTGTCCAAGATTTCGGATTTTCACCTGTCAGTACGAGTGGTCTCGCAATAACCGGAATGTATTGGAATACTGAATGACCAACTTGTTCCAAGGCTTGCACGTGGGAATAGTATCCTGTACGTTACAAATTTAAAAAATAACACCAGAATGCAACTGTTACTTGCCTCTGTTCGTGCATGCCATTTGTATTAAAGGCTCTACGTTTGTTACTTCTTTTCCGATAGAATATGTAAAAATCCTGATTGGTATGTTGGAGCCGTTGTTCAGACGGTTGTGCTTTTCTACTATAGGGCTGAGATCATCCGGTACACCATCTGTTATTAACATGATGGCTTGATTGCAGTCTGCGCTTCCTTCTTCGCAATTTTTCTTCTTTCTGTACTAATAATAAAATATTCAAGTTTACTGATCAAGCTATCTCGAAAAGAATGGATTATTAGTATACCTACAATTCTATGACAATGCGCTTATATTATTATAAAACTAACACTTCTCTTGTCAATTAGGGAGGTTTTTAATTTAGGCTCCGGAGCAGTTTATTGAATATTTTGGGAAGCATAAAGACTAGACTTCTATCAGTTTGAACCAAACGGCTTTGAAGAACACAGAAAAAGTATTACGGGTTGTATATTTATATCACGTTCTAATATACCTCCTGCAGAAGAAGGAAGAGGAGAAACAGATTCGAATGCTGTGAGTTTTAACCACCGGTCAATGTTGMAATTGTTAGTAACTTTTAGAGAGCTTTAGCTCACGCCAAATTGTTGTTGTAAACATATTGTCACATTTCTTGWGATTATTGGCAACAATTTCACTATAAAAACTAGTTGTGTATTATACTTGTTCCTTTCTWTTGCGTGGTAATACACAATCTAGTACGAATCAAATCAAGTGTATTAGGAAGGAAGTCTTCGAAATTACTAGTGAACAGTCTTCACATCATCACATAAAAGACTACCTACCTCTTTGAGTAGCTCTAGTGTTCTTTCTAAAGCGCTTGCTATGTTGGATTTTTCATCAGGCACCAGTTTCTCGACAGCATCATTTAAAATGTCGATGTTTTCGCGTGTGGCTTGGACTAGAGTGTCTTCAAAACATGGAACTACAAACTTCGATGTCACATTGTAACTTATGATATTGATGTAGTCGTTGTTCGACAGTGTTTCTAAAATGTTCTTAACTGTAAGAGCTCCTATATGCTTTCCCATACCTGCAAACAGAGTTTTAAAGCGAGGTCCCGAGTTTTATAGACTTACCCTGCATAGATCCTGAATTGTCAAGAAGTATCACTATATCCTTCGTGCATGTGGCGGCTTCTATAAACCATGTTCGCGTTCGGCAGTCGAACACGTCAACATCTGGGCGTTCAATCCATCGCATAGCTGCATCAAACTCTTTAATTGAATGGAGCTAAAGGGGAGTATCCCTTTACCTGGATAGTGTCGTAATACACCTGATGAACTACCAAAGTACTGCCAGGATAACGCAGGATCTGTTCTGTAATTATCTGCAAATACTTCGTCTAGAACCTCAGACCATTCTATTGCAGACTGGGCTTCTTTGTCTGTAAAACCGACGAGTTTATATAATGAATTGTTCGATGTTGCGGTAATTACGTCTATCGTATACATTTGTAGGGACGTGGACAGAACTGTGACTTGTGTTCACGTAAAGGTTGTAAAAGTGGCTATCGTTTCTTAGAGACATTGTTTTGTAGACGTCTTTATTCGGTGAAAGAATATCGGGTAATTGAACTACATCTCCATCTACTATAGGTGAATATTTAGAACTGTAATACTGGAACGTCGAGTTACTGTAATAGTTATAGGCTTCTGCTTCGTCCTCTGCCTTTGATGCTATACACTGAAATCAGAATTGGTTTAGTTCAACTTCGTCACTACCATTGCACAGTGCAAATGGATTTGGTTATTATGATTCATCCCCCTCCAAGCTGGATGAAGATACAGTAAAATTTTAAATGAATAGAGTGTATTTGAGGGCATATGGGTGATACAACCACATATGATTGTGCTAATAGCTATAGGTACAAAAATCCGAGGTGGACTAGAAGGAACGATAAACCACCACCTTTTAAGAAACATATCCAAAAAGGAAGGATGATGTGAGGGTATACCCGTTAAACAAATAAGTGTAGACCACGATGGGCGAAATGGATGAGATCCCTGAATATAAAGGGTCCGCCTCCTAAAACTCCCAAGGCTAGTATTTTCATTATTTTTTTAGGTACAACCTTAAGTTATATGTCAAATTGTAGGTCTTTTTTTGCCGATTATTATTCTTATGATTTTTACCTTACCTCGTATAATAAATACTGCTTCATAGTTAGATGCCGACTTCTGTGTTCTTCAATTTGTGTCATTACAACGTATGCGTAATTTTTACTCCTTCTTAATTAAAAACAAGAAAAACTCATCGCCTTCATATTTTGTTAATAGGGCTGTTCATTCTAAAGAGGAGAGAGGCTCGCAAAATTTTTTGGGCACTCACCATGCTAATTTTAAAGAGTTTAAAAAGACCTACAATTTGATATATAACTTAAGGTTGTACTTAAAAAAATAATGAAAATACGAGCATGGAGAGTTTTAGGTGGTGGACCCTGTATAACTGGAACTAATATGTATGAGACAGCTTTGTCCGACTTCCGTACCAAGAGATGGTACTTACATGATAGTCATGAATAAGGAAACTGTACAAAAATACAAAGATTTAAAGGGGAACGAAATTTAAACAAATTTGCAACTACATTTTCTGAAACTGGGTGTTAGTACAAAGAACCAAAAAGACTAACCTTTATTGCATCCATTTTTCTATCCATCATGCGAGATATGCTCGTTGCTATCTCCTTAAGTAACAATTGTGGATCCTTCTCCTCTATTTGTGCATTCAAATACGCGTATTTCTTGAATAATTAAGCAATAATTGAACATATTGGCTTAAAACATGTTTCATATAAGCTTACAGATTTTATTTCCAGGCTCTTCGTTGCCAGTTTGCCTAAGTTCCATAGTTCCCTGCTGAATTCCGCTACCCATCTCGTTATCCTGCAAATATTTTGAATGGGAAAACTGTATACGTAGGTCAGTGTTGCTTACAGTTCTTCTTGTTCAGAGGAAGAAGTATTGTGGAACAATATCAACAGAAACGCAACAAACAGCATGCATTTTGTAAACATTATTTACTGACGTTTGATTTAGGCAAGAATATGGGCAAGCTGCAATGCGAAAGCTAGTGCGCCATGTATTTTTAGAACGAGGCCCCATTAGGAGGAGGCGAATATAAATACATCTACAATTTTGTGCAATTTTTATATAGGCCTGGTTGTCGTAATAGCATATACGCAATGTTATGCAAAATAAATAATTAAGCATCAACGAGTGTCGCTTAGTTCATGATAAATTTTCGCTGGGCATTTACATTACGTATGGTCATTTACTTTTAAATTTAGAATGAGAAGGTAATAGCGCTCTGTTTTATCTGTGTACAGCTTACTGTACTGAAAGGTCACGAGATGGCGCAAGCTGTCCGTTGCGAGTTATATGGTGGTTAGGTGCAAATACTCCAAACCAAAACAATAGGTTTCGATCCAATTTACCTTGTTAAATTGTTTTTTTCACGTTAATTTAAGACAACATGGCATTAGTTGCATATGGGAGTAGCGACGAAAGTGATATAGAGGAAGAAGATAATGATCAAACTGCAGGAAGTGTAGAACTTTGTAATGGTAATAAATCTAAAGAAATCCCCCAAGATGAAGCAAAAAACAGCAGTGAAGGTGGTAAGTATTGTAAACGAAGAACATGTTGATTGTTACGTGGATAGAATCTTGTAGATCAGCTTTTTGTTAACTTACCACAACCGAAGAAACTGAATGATACGATAGAGGAAGTACAAGACGAGTATCTGAACAAGAAAGAAGTTCCGCTGGAGAAACCTAAACCAAAGACAAAAATTAAGATAGGGGTTCCTTCTCTGGAACAGTACGAGAGTGATGATGATGAGGACAGCCAAGCTCCACAAAGAAAACCTGCTGCTAAAGCTTCGGGATTGTTTGCTGTGTTACCTCCACCGAAGGGCACTGCCCTTTCAAACAAATCATTCATTCCCAATGTCCTTGCAAGAAAACCGCCTGCACCGAAGCCACAAAAGAAGGTAATCCCCAAGCCAAAGCCGCAAACAACAAAGGAACCATCGGAAGCCAGTTCTGGCAGTGAAGATGAAAAAATTGAAATATTTGATGGCGAGACTTGGGAGAAGGTGTGCGCCCCAAAGAAACGTGCCCCGAAGAGACCCCTAGAGGTCACGGAGGAAACGGCGTCTTCTGCAAACATTTCTTTCATAGAGATCGCTCCTGAGCCTGAAAAACCCTACGATGGCCTTGACAATGCTGCATTTAAAGAGCTAGTTGGGAGTACCAAGAGAAGAAAAGAAAATATCAAACTGATCGATATTAATGAGGATGAAGTGTTGCCTGAAAAAGACCAGTGGTTGTTAAAATCGATAACTGATCCATCTGTGCAGCCGCAAAATGTCGTTGATGATCCAGTCAATGATACATGCAAAAGGAAGCACCACATTACCTATTTAGCGCAGCAGGCAAAAGCCAACGAACAAGAATTGCAAAACCAATGGTCACAAAACAAATACAACCGTAGGTTGACACAGTCTAAATATGGTTTTTGATTTCTCAATAATTTTTTGATTCTGTGTATTTCAGTTGTGTACTTGTAAATTATTGTAATTCATATAAATATAACTTATCTATTTTCCCCTTGCGATGGTTTTTAATGTTCGTTTAACTTGTACAAAAACAATTAAAATATATCTTATTTATTTTTATTTGATCTGCTTTGTTATAGATTTTGCAGAGTGCTTTTATTAAAAAAATTAACAAGATAAAAATGCTTTTCGTATTATTAAATTTGTTACAATAGGAGCATCTAAAAAAAATTTTTGAAATGTTGAAAATTTTCTGTGCTGATTGTTTCAAACAACGAAATTGTCTTAAGTGCAAGGAATGTTCAATAGAAAGATTTGCAGTATGATGAACAAGTAATGATTGCCATTGCCAGTAAAGTAGGAGTCAATGGAAGCAGAATCCCAAGATGTGGAGCTGATACTATGTTTTGCATTGTCGTCTAGTAAATCAGTTAAATTCAACAACAACTGTGAAAATTGTAGCTGAAGTTGGACCATTTTCATTTTTTGGAGGGGTAATGCCCTTGTGTGTTTTTCAACTTTTTGACAACTAATTATTGCATGTGTCCATTATTATGGTTAATAAGCGAAAATGCATCATGTCAAGAAATGGCTTGCTTCTAGACAACACAAAATTACAAAAAAAATGTCTACACACATTTTGATCTGTATAGGATACTGCTACTTTAAACCATGTTGTAGCTTGTAGCTTCTTGAGCAAGGTTAAATCAGGCAGTACCACATTACAAAGATGAAATATTAGCTCGGTTGAAAACACGGTATCACAGTAAAATTTAAAAAGTATCAGGTGCAAAACTTTTCCTTCTATATATAAGGCCCATCACATGTGATCCTGTCACAAAAACTGTCTTTCAAATGTATTATCAGAACTGCCCGTTCGACAAAATTTTACTTTGGTAATTCAGTCTTTGGTGTTTTAATTTAGTACACCTGTTATTTTAAAGAGATGTAAAATTATGTCAGTTTGAAAAATCAATGACGACTACAACAATAAAGTATCCAAGTTTCCTAAATATTTTATACTATCTACCATTCGAATTTGATGTATGCTTCTTTAATTAATATTTGACTGTTCGTCGGTTGAGTGCCTTTGTAACATGAGAAGGTAATAAACTTGGTTTTAGTAACATTGAGTGTTAGTAGTTTGCTACGGAAATAACAGTTTAATCAATTTCTTTTTTGCTGTTGCTTGAATGTCTAACCAGTTTTCCCGTTCTATAATATTAATTACTGTGCCAGCCGCATAGAAAATTATTTTCCCAGATGTTTTAACAGAAAAAACATCGTTAAGACGTATTGTAAAAAGTAATGGCCCCATCAGGTTTTCCTTTGGAACACCATATTTTACTATTGTTCCACTATCAATGACGCTTCCAATTTGAACATGCTGTGTATTCGTTTATTTAAATAGATCCTAATGTTAGTTTTTTGTAGAACATTTAAAAGTTATTTATGATGGATAGTGTCCAAAGGTTTGGATAGGGTCAAAAAACTCCATGTACATCATTGTAATAATTTATTACAGTTAAATGCATCTCCATTTTTTTTTATTGCATCTTGTGTAAATGTACTTTACCTGAAGCTGTATTGGTTACCTATTTGATACAATCTTGTATTTCTTGAGATGGGTTAATCTTGCTTTTATCACTTTCTCTGCTATTTTGAAATTATATAGGTCTGTTTACAATATTTTTGTGAATTTTCACGCTTAAAAATTACATTTCGGGTTTTAAATGAGGCTGGAAATTTTCAGGTATTTTGTTTATGATGGTATAGTAATGCCTGTGTGATAATAATTTTAGTACCTATGCCGTCTATCCCATTTACATTTACTTTTATATTTAATTATGTTCTTTACTTCAATCTTGTGCTGGTTCATATAATTAGGCCAGTGCTTAGTTTGATGATTTAGTTCGTAATGCGTATCTTGTTTTATTCAGCAATCTGATTTTTGTTTGTTATTTCAGAACCATCAGTATCAATAATTTTTCATATATTGCCCCAGGGCTTAGTCTCATCAGAGGCAGTTGTATATTGTTCTTGAATTTCTTGTGTGTTCTTATGTTGCTTTGCTAGTAAGTATGTGCTTTGTATTTTATTTACTTAATTTATGGATTCAGTGGTGATCCACTCCTTTTGTTTTTACAGTTTCTTAATTTTTTAGTTCTTGGGTGCTTCTCTTTGTACATTATTGTATAGTTTCCACAATGGATATCATTCCTCCTTCCACATTTAATTTAGTAAATACTTATCTGTTATTCAGCTGCAAGGAAGATCACATTACACTCTATCTGGCATGTAAATGCGGTCGCATTCACACGGTAAAAATATTTAAGTGTAAAAGTCTATAAGTTCCTAGCTGAAATTTAGATTGCATATTTATAGTGTACTCGTAAACACTGCAACATTCTTTTTAGTAGAAACATTACTATACTTGGTTGGCTGCCTTAAAAAAAACTATTCAGATTCAAACAAAGGAAAAAGAAAATCTATTCAAATATGAATAATTGATACGTCATTTCATTACAAATCAACCTAATTTGACTTGAACACGTCCCAAATAAATTAAAAGTATACCTAGCCTAAAACTTCTAACAGCAAAGACTGCAGAGTATACAGTGCAGCAGGACGTAGTCCATGTTTATTATACTTTTTGGACAGTTATGTATGTGCATAGAAATCGGCCCATTGTAAACTTTTGACTTTTTTAGAAAATCAAATAAAGAAATATGCCGTTTATATGAGTTTAAATTCATTAAAATTTATTTTGGTTTCTTGTATTTAACATAGTGAAATTAATTGATGAAACAAATCAACTTTGTTTATTACTTAGGATTATTGACAATTATCTCAATTAACACTTGATTTTTAGTAATGGGTATGTCCCTCTTGCCCTAATAACATCTGTCATACGATTAGGCATAGATCTAATTAAGTTCGCTATTGTTTCTTGTGGGATGTTAAGCCACTCTTCTTCAACTGCAACAATGAGCTCTTGGATCGAGGTTAGGGTACAAAACTTAGCTCGAATTGCTCGTTTAAGCTCATCCCATAAATGTTCTATCGGGTTTAGGTCGGGACTGCATGCTGMGCACACATCCATGACCCAAAACCGATTTCTGTAATGTAATCTTGCACGATTCTTGGTGGTGCGTGATGGTGCGGCTTCGCAAAGTCACGCATAAAGATAAATTCTTCTCCAATGTAGACGACGTAAGGTACCACTTGATGTACTACGGTCATGTCAAAATTCCAGCACACTAAAACAGCGCTCGCCAATGAAACGTATATTTTTAAAAAATTGCAATAAAGGAGTTCAATATAATCCCCTTTCATATCCAAAATATGCTGTCATCCGCTTCGGCAGTAATGGAACGCTTATGCTGTTGCAGGGCTTTTATCCTTCCAAGTCAGTAAATAGGACTCCTTTCCACTGCAGGAACAGAACGAAATCTGGAGGACTCATGTCAGGGCTGCATGGGGAATGTGGGAAAATTTAACAGCAGTTCTTCTCGCAAATTCCTTTGATTGACACTGCTTTATGCGATCAAGCGGTCAAGTGTCTTTCATATCTCGTCTACACTTTTGGAATCATGCATTTAAATTTTCTACAAAGAAGACAAAAACATTTGTCATTTGGTAATTGTCTACTGCTTGTTTGCCCATGCGGTCTTCTTCCATTATTGTAGCCACAATAGCAGCAAAAGTGTTGTCGGTAGCACTATGAGGTCTCCAGCTTCTGTGGTCGTCTTTGATACTAGTCCAATGCTCTGGAACGTTTACTCCATCAAGTTACTGTTGAACTATCCACACACGACTCCTGGCAAGCTTCTTGTAACGCACCGTGAATTTCGGCAACCGTTTATTGCGCAGTGTTTGAATTTTGATATACGCACATTAATCCGCTACAGTGACGCATTCCATTGCATCAAACTACCCCGATTGGATATAGCTAAATGATGTCCCAATGGTAGACTTTTATAATTTGACAGCATTTGTTTTTTCACCATCGCTAGTTCAGCGCCAGCTTGATATGTGCAGGAATTATGATATGATTCTTGGTCCTAGCAGCCGTTAAACCTCTCCCGTAACCACGGGCTCCAGTAGTAATGAGAGCAGGGTCGTGCTGCTATAGTAATTGAACCCCAGATTATTATGCAGGAACCACCTCCATAAGCAGTCCGCTCTTCAATGTAGCATTCTGCAAATTGCTCTCTTGGTCTCCGGTACACCTGTCTTCTTCTGTTGCTACCATAGAGGCATATTCTGGTCTCATCTGAGAACAGAACATACGCCATTCTTCCAACGTCCAATTTAAATGATTTCTTGCAAAACGCAGGCGTGTTTGACGATGAGCTGGGGTGAGTTTTAGACAAATTGCAGGTCAGGTCAGTTTCCTGCAGTCTTCGTCTTACTGTCCATTGTCTAATAGCCACTCTTCATATTTCACGGAGCTGTTGTTCAGTTGACAATTTCCTAATGATCTTGACACAATAAAGCGGTCATCCTGTGCCCTTCTAACTCGCCTTCTGCCTGTACCAGGTCGTCTATGAAAGGATCCAGTCTCCTCATAACGTTGGAACACTCTTCGAACTGCGACGCTTGTCATATCCAGTTGCATAGCAACAGCTCGCTGGCTAAGTCCATTTTCGATTAGAACACAAACTTGTGCGGCTTTTGCGGTGTAGTATGCATTAAACTAAGATTCTCGAAAACTACTCAAGTTATGAAGAACGAATAATGTGCAAATTTCAATTGCAAAGGCTATAATTATAATCTGCCACAAGTTTGTTATTCTCGTTATCACCACCAAATAAATACGTTAGTTTTTGTTTACCGGTTGCCACGAGTATAATAACCGATGAGCAGTCTTCATTGCTAACTATATTTCAGGCACCTATAATAAGACTGATGGTTTTATTCACTAATTTATTTAGAAAAAAAAGTTAATGATGAAACCATATATTAAAGTTCTCTGCTTAGTATAGTATAGCTTCCAAAAATATTAAAAGTATCTTTCTTGTAGTTGCAGAGTTTTTAGGAAAAATACACTTACACCTGCGCGTTAATGCTAAAAAAAGCTATAAACCTTATATCAATTTTATTATACGCCCAAATATTGTTTACGAATATGAAGTATATTAATGTGAAAAAAGATGGGAAAGGTGGATGATGACATCACATATAAAGACGTTGTTCAACCTGGTAAGTAAACCCTTCTTACTGTACTTAAATATGTAAGTTTTCTTCAATGTTATATATATATATATATATATATATATATATATATACAATATATATATATATATATATATATATATATATATATATATGGAAACTAACGATAAGAGTAAAATAGCGTTAAACGAAACTATACAGTGGTTGTCTAACTTTTGAATATGTTAAGTTAACAGGTTTATAAAAAATGGGTAAGACTGCCTTTCAGAGTTGATATGTTTCTACCAAAATCCAAGATGACGTCACAGTCGCCACCAATTCGAGAGTTTTAAATGGTAAAGAGATTCATGTTCCATTATCTAAACTTTTATTTCTAAAAAATTGAAATCATACAATTCATTCTGAAGTTATGAAAGTTTCTACCTGAAAACCTTTCTGCAGGTTTCCACATCGTAACTTTTGAACAGGTTAAGTTAAAACATTAGAATAAAACCTCAGTAAGATCGCTGAAAAATAAATTTTGCGTTAGAAAGGATCGTCCGATTTCAGTTTACTTAATGCGATTATAGTGATAATGGGTGCCTTTCAAATGAAGTGACCTTTCTTGCTCGAACAATTCTTTCTGCATTTTATCAGTCTTCGAACACTTACAAAAGTTGTATGCGTATATGATACCATGTCATCTAGTGGCAATACAGTATCACAGTATCTCTGTGGAGAAGTAATCTGCGTAGGGACTATAGGTGTGCTGAGGAGGCTTTACAACCCGAAACAGCTGTCCACAGATTGTTTTGACGCAAGCGACATGGCATGGGGGGAGATGTTACACGCTCACTCTCTTTAGTGGTTGTTACACTTAGATTTGAAAACCATGTTACAATTAATAAAGCATTACTTCAACTAAGAATAAGTTCCCAGAATGAAGAAACGTGATATCTACTTCACCGACAAACATGGGTGCACCCAGTTGGCAAAGCAGGGATTTTCTGTAGTGTATAATTCAACATACATATATAGAAACGTGCGTTTATCATATTAGATATTTAACTAATTAATTAAATATTTATTAGAAGAGCAGTCTTCGTGGATTTTCTGCAAGGCGACTTAAAACATCTTGTATAAAATAATGACCTTTAATATTTACATGTTTTCTATGTACACTGATCATACAAAGCCCGTTTATGCCTTCTCAATCATTATTGCTCTCACTAAGGTGATAACCAACGCATTCAATTGAATCGCTCTCACATTTAACAAAAGATAAGTTAATACATTTTATTTAGAAGTTCTGTGATCCATTAAAATTTTATTATAGAGGCTTAGTAGAATGTTCCTTAGATTTCGATATACAGATACACTGATCCAGTGGCGGAATAACTCCGTCGGAGTCATATCAGAACCTTTATAGCTAAACCCAGGATTTTTCTAACATGTATAATTTTGTACAACCAAACAATAGTATTAATCAAAACCAAGAACATAATTATACTTATGTAAGATGTAACCACAAATAATAATTTGTTAAGGCGGAGAACAGCTTCTGGTATAGTTATTCCGGATAATACGACCTTCCCTCGTTCTTGGCAGCAAATATGCAATGAACATCTCAACGACTTTCTTTCGCAAGCTTATTGCTGAATAAATAACGTTAAGTATAATAATATCAAATGAAGTACTAAAGGAAGATAAATTTCTGCTTAAAAGCGTCTACTAATAGGACCATGTTTTCTCATTTTCAGAATTCGCAAAATTGTTTTATATCAAACGCTAATAAATTGACCGATACTTTTTTAGTTCAGTTGGAATTGCTTACAGCAGAAGCTTAAGAAATTTAAGCTAGCAATGGATATGTAGCCGTAGGAAAGAGACTCGAAGGATAACATTGTCCATAAGAAAATCACCTGGTTGTGAAACAATAGCTAGAACTGTAATGATTTAAGTTGTGGTTTACCTAAACTTAGTTAAACTAATGAATACAGGTTATAAACCTCAGGATTACGAGTTAGGTATCAAATTCATCGTCGTTTTGCCTTAAAAATTTTTATGACTAGTTTTACTTCAAATTGTTATTGCATAATTTTAAACTCATCATTTGCTATTTTCTTCAAGCTGGTAAAATCCTTTCATGTATTATATTCCTCATGCTGACTGTATTGCAAAATAAGGTTCAATGTCGCCAAATTGCAAACCTGTAAGCTTTAGCAATTAAACACAGTATAAATTATCACAAATGTAGGTATTGTTTTACGATCAATTAATCTCATTTTGACAATGTATACTTTTGATACTTTTACGGCAGTTTTTTGTGGTATACATTTGTATATTTATATTATTATATTATATTATTTATATTGTGTTCATAGCTTTAACCAGAAATGCATATTTTAAATTTATAAACCCCCTAATATCAGCATTTGAAACAGAAATATGAGCACATCAATAATGTTTCATTAAACCCGCAAATTAGCTAATTTTGGATTAGATACCGCGATATCATTTTCGCGTTAGTCGAATATATTTGAAATAAATCAGATTTGAGTTACCTCAGTGTTTCAATTTATATTATTATATTTTGTGCCACTCATTAAGCAAGCAATCCATTTACATTTGACAGAAAAACATTTTTTGCTCTATGTTTAAAATAATGACAGGGGCATAAATAAAAAATCATGGTTTTAAGTGGAGGTTCATTATATCGATGCCAGATATCACAGTTGCAAGACATTAGAATAGCATATTTCAATATAGTGTCTGACGATGATTATATTGAGAAGTACTGTGTAAAATCAGAATAATATACTTGTATAAAATTGTGCAAGACATGCTTTTTCATATACCCTTGTGCAAAATATAGTTGGGGTAAGGCTGCTAATTAATATAATGAACATTTTCACAATGTATTTTAATGTTGGCAAAATACAAAAATACAAAATTATGCACTTCTTATAGAAAAGGGGGTAACTAACTGGTTGACAGAAATAATTACTAATTTTGAAAATGGATCGCCTTCTGCGCCAATTCCTTTAGTCCGCCAGTGCTCTAAAAAAAATAATGCAACACTTAAGTTTAAATAAACTGAAAAAATATTTGGTCGGATTTCAGAAGATCGTTCTATGCTGGCATTTTTAACAGCGTACCATGTTTTGATTTGTGCTGATAATGGTTTAGCTAGTTCTTTTTCTATTCCTAATACTTATGTTCAGAAAATTGACTTTCACAACAGTTAGAGGATCGATTTTTGCTCGCTACAACTTTTAACGTCTTCACGTTTTTCTGTACTATTTGTTAAAATGCAACGCGAATTTGTACCTGATTAATATGTTTAAGCCCGCCGTATTGCATGAATAAGAAGGTTGGAGTTATATTCGAATGTCCAAATAGTTGATATCAGATTCGGTTCAAAGATACCTATATAGGGAACAGCTAGAAAAGAAAAATTATGAAATATACTTACCTATTTCATTTACAATTTTATAAATACAACAGTTTTTCGGTGTAGGAACATAATTAATCAGCTAAATGTATGGGAGATAGGCAGCCCATGCGTTTGTAGACCAGGTCCAGTGGAGCACCTAAATATAATTTTATTTTTGATGTACCGTCCCTTAAGCATTATCTATAAGTTTATCATTTTGTCTTTTATTTTGTAAGATGCATAACAAATTTAAATTAACACAGTTTTTAAAAAACTAATATAACCCTATTGTACAAAAATAATAATGGTATAGAGTCAATAGATTTTTTTCACAGAATAGATAACATCTTGTCATGATTTAGACAATACATTTTCGCAGAATATTGTGACTACACTAGACTAGAGTAGCAGCTATTAGTTTTTTCTTTAAAAGGTTAGTTTTACTTCCAGTAAGTGTTTTTTTTTGTACTCTAACACAGTTACAATMTACTCTTAGTAAGCTTTACTTTCTAATCTAGGTAGTGTCTATATTAGTTGGTACTCTATAATATCATAAATCTGTAGTGTGAATTCTGTACACTAAAATTATTGGACGCGKACACATTGTTTTTCCTTGTCTGCTCTTGTACATTTTTTTGTATTCACACAGCTAAATAAAGAAAGTTTATTTTATACTTGTTGTACCGTTGCATACAATATGAATTATTAATTTGTTACCCACTATTAGCTTATTCCACGTGTACTACGCGAAATACAGAATTATAGATAAGATACTATTGATGCGCAGCTAGAATCAGAGAAGTATAACGACTAGAAATTAATAATACCATTACCAACGATTAGAAATACCACAAACTTCATGTTAAATTGTTCTTCATTAGTTGATAATACATCAAGCGTGTTTTACAATTTAAACTGCACATTAAAAAATAATTGATGATAATGACGTATATATTGCGGCTCTTTAATAATGCAGGTGTATAAAATTGGAAAGAGCAAGACAGTAGTGTTCATGCATTATACCTTTGATTATCCATATTAGCTTTCTATATTCAAATATTTATACTTACCCGTATCTTCCTATCTAAATGAACCCAGTATGACGGCGTAATTTTGTTGAAAATTGCTATGTTTGTTTTGCTTATAATGGCAGTGACAKAATCGCATTCTCATAACTCACCGCATAAGTACAAATAAGCCTATCTGTGGAATTACAGCAATACGCCGTTTATATCACAAACGTATATTAAAAAACACGCATATATGTACAGAACACATGACGTATTCGAACACAAATGGGAATATCAAATCGACTCGAACGGTATGTAGCAAATTCTTCTTACGACGATTAGGGGAAGTTGGGGCAAGATCACCACGATGAACATGATGACGGGGCTGCAGATTAGTAGCAGGAATGTATAGATAAAGAACAGCCACATCGGTGCACCTCCAGCTATGTCATCTTCCAAAACCTTAACCATGGTTCACCATCTCCACCTGCAACGACCCACTGAATTTAACAAACACTGGCGCCGTGAGGGCCCTCGTACTTTTGCATTTCGCAAAATTTCGACTTGTATGGCCCGGCCGAGCGCCTAGCGCAAGACACTCAAGCCGAACTGTTCGGTAATACATTAGTCAAAGATTTACTTACATAATCCAAAAGTAGGTCTCACTTTCCTTTTCACTAAGACGTCTACGTCTGGTCGGCTCTGCGTTTGGACTGGATTTTGTGTTGTTGCCCGGTGGCGCTTCGTTCTTCGCCGAACTATTCTTATTAGGCAGTTGGTTAATTAGGGCGCTGAATATATTTGGGGTCATTTTCTTTAAAAATGCGTGCACTCCTAGCGCGGCAAGAAAAACAGTGACTTCGCGGCTCGCAGGTACTCGAGTTATGAATAATTCCTTTATCTACTGTTCAAAACAAAACAAAGTTCGAGTGGACGTATTACCGCATGGATTTATTGGTGTCAAAGTCTACTGTGTCTGTCCACTGCAACGCACATTTTTGCCGTAACTAGAATTAATAAAACCTTGGAGCGGTTTCTCTATTTATAAGCGCACATGTTTTGTTAAAAAAAACTTGCGCTCCCGAAAATGCAGCACTTTCAGTTCTGTAAATACACTTATTGGGAAGATAAATAGCTGATAACCGGAAACTAATGTATTTACGGCTCAGGGGCACCTTCTTGAAGTGCATTCACCGTTACGGAGGTCACACATTTGTTGAGCGGCCGTGTCACGCGTATTAAAAGTGCACAAAGGTTTGCTCGCAGCCTAACGAAAACAAAATGTAAAAAATGACCTTATTTAAGTCACAGCGTAAAGTTCTGCATTTCTACAGGAATCTGTAGGTGCCATCAGCATATACAAATTCAAACAATAACGCCGCGGGGAAACTTTCAGAAAGAACCTTGATAATCGTCATACAATCATGTGGTTTTATAACCGGTACGAAGGTAAAAAAATGCTTGAGAATTTTAAAGACGTATGTAATATTGAGGACACATCTGTATGTCTGGTTGTACGCTAACTAGGCGCTATGAAATCAACTTTTGTACCTCATCCAAAATAAATAAAATCGTTTATTTTTAATTCTGGGCATTTAATCTTGTTTAGCTTATACAAGGTGTTTAATAAATATACTGTAATAAACAATACTTTAACACATCAAAGTGATGTCAACGATGACAGCAGGCAGGGACGTGGGTATATCGGCTTCGGCTGAACCAAATTAATATTTTGCCATATCGGGCACAGACGGAACCGAATGGTTTGAAATCTGTGTACCGTTGAGTTCGTGTTGGTGATTTTGATACGGAAAAACATTAGCTAATATTGTGTGTTGTTGCTGTCATTGTGACGTTTTTTAAAAAAAAGTTCTCCATAAAACTTTGAACTTATTGTAAGTGTTCTGGATTTCCTGATGGTCGACGTCAGCTCTGTAGCCAGAACCCATCCCAGATATTGCACAACTGAAATCTCCAATGGACGTCACTTAGAAGACTTATTCAGCCTACAGGCTGCTCCTGGTCCACTAATATTGACCACAATCWCGGAATTCTACAGTTAAATATGGAAGGTATATCAAAGGATGAATCCGACTACCTTGCAAGAACTGCTCAAGACAATAAAGTAGACGTGATTCTGCTTCAAGAGACTCATGTGATTGATGTTCAAGATATCCGCAGACGAGGGACGATCTTGAGATATACCCTAATCGATTCTCTAAATAGTAGTATTAATGGCTCTGCAACTTATGTGAAATCTGATTTAACCAACTTCCGGTCAGTTAATAGAGAAATTGCAAATGGTGTTATAATAATAATAATAATAATAATAATGTTTATTAATGTTTAAAGACTACACTGGTCATAACACAAGTCAATAAGAGGGCTTACAAGAATATAAATGATATAAAACACAATAACCGTACATGATATACACAAAGTTAGGTAATACATAACGTCACATTAAAAATCATTAAAATACTCATCATATGAGTAAAAAGCCTTTTTACAGAGGTAGCTTTTTATAACCTTTTTAAATTGATTTATCTTTAGCTTAGCAATACAGTCCGGTAACGCATTAAAAAATTTTATTCCGAGGTTTCCGGTGCCGTTTTCGGAGTTTTTTAAGCGAATACTGTGTAGGCAAATTTTATCTCTATGACGTGTACTATATTCGTGAATGTTGCTATGCGATTTAAAATTCTCTATGTTAGATTTTATATAATTCAAACACTGATATATATACATACAAGGAACAGTAAGTATATTTAAATTCCTGAAAACATGCTTGCAGTCTTCTCTATATTTCAGACCTCCCACTATTCGGATAGCTCGACGTTGTAATCTCAAAATTGTAGAAATGGAAGCAGAATGACCCCCATACTAATAGTCCATAGCTAATGTGACACTGGCATAATGCATAAAATGCACTTTTTAGAGTTTCAGGAGGAACCTGATCTTTTAAATTGCGAAGTGCAAAAATACCACTGCAGAGTAACTTTGCAACCCTTTCTGAATGTGTATTAAACCTTAATGAGGAGTCTAGAAAGATTCCTAAAAATTTTGTACATCCTTCAACAAAATCATTTTTTTCTTTAGTGAAAAGACCAATGTATTTGTTTTATTTTTGTTTAATGTTAATTTATTGGATTCGAACCAAGACAAAGCCCTCGACCGTGCATCATCTGCGATTTTTAAAGCTGTATACAGATTTTCGTTTTTTTCCATTAGAGTTGTATCATCTGCAAAGTGTATACTTTTATTTTCCATACAAGAAGAAAAATCATTTATATAAATAATAAAAAGAAGTGGCCCAAGTACAGAGCCTTGGGGCACTCCTAATTCAACTCCATTTATACCTGAGTCAATTCCTTTGTGTCTTACAAACTGTGATCTATTGCTTAAAAATGATGATATCATTTTACAGCTATTAGGTAGCAAGTTATAAAAATATAATTTTCGCAGTAAAATGTGGTGATGAACACAGTCAAAAGCCTTGGAGAGGTCAAGAAAAGTTCCTATACCGTAGCTTCCTTCTTCCAAACAATATGTCATATATTTTACAAATTCGGTAACTGCACTAATTGTATTTCGGCCTTGTCTAAATCCATACTGACTGTCTGTGAATAGATTATTGGCTTCAAAATAAGAAACTAATTGCGAGTATAACACTTTTTCAAGTATTTTGGAAAAAACTGGGAGTAATGAAATTGGTCTATAGTTATTAACAACGTTAACATCCCCTTGTTTCAAGAGAGGTATTACCACAGCCATCTTTAGACAGTCTGGAAAAATAGAAGTACTAATACAAAGATTAATTAAACGAGTTAAAGGAGACACAATAAGATCTTTAATATACTTAATAATACGAGTGTTCAGGTTATATGTATCCATAGAGTTACTAGTTTTTATGTTATTTATAATATCGCGAACTGTAGCGCAGGAAACCTCAGAGAATGCAAAATTTACTCTAGAATTTAAGTCTGAACAATGAAACATCATTACATTTATGGGATCTATCGCTTTGTCTGGCAGTTTCTTTGCCAGTTCTGAAGCAGTAGAAGAAAAAAAGTCGTTAAAGGCGTCGCTACTAATGTTGCAGTCTTTACTATCCACGTCAACATGTTTCCTTGACGCACAAGAACTATTTATAATATTCCAAGCTGCTTTGGATTTATTACTAGATTTATCAATATATTTTTTAGAATAAAATTTCCGTTTCAACTTAATTTGTTCCCTATAAAGTTTGCGAAGCTTGTTCCTTGCCTCCCTGGAAATATTAGACTGATCAATTTTGTGTATGTCGTCTAAAATTCGTAATTTATTTTTTAAAAGCAGTAAATCTTTGTCAAACCAATTCACAACCGTGCCATTTTTAGACTTATATTTCACATTAATTTCTGGGAAAGCTCGATCACACTTCTCACATATAACATCAATAAAATTTTCAAACTTAGAATTTATATCTAAAGAGACGTCATGAATAAAATCCCAGTCTGCAAATTCCAGCAATGAAAATAATATTCCTTTGCCATTATTCGTTATTGGTCTAATTTTTTTTACAGTGTTACAATTATTCAACGAACTGGGTAAACCTGTTTTTAGGACAATACCTAAGTGATCTGATAACAAAGTATTTGTGGATTCTACATGACAGGTAGTAATATTTGAATTAGTAAATACATTATCAATACAATTAGAACCTCTAGTTGGAAACTTGACGAGAGGCTCCAAACCATACTCGCAGAATAAATTACATAAATGTGTTTTTTGTGAACAGTCACTATTAAAAAGAATATTAAAATCACCTGATAAAATCACATAATTATTCAAAAAATTAATGTTATCTAGCATTACGTCCATTATTTCCATAAACATATTAAAATCACCAGAAGGAGGTCTATAAATGTTAATAAAAATAGCATTCAATGATATTGCTTCAACTGCTGATATTTCGCAATGATGTTCAACAGACAGGGCCACCAAATTGGAGAGTTCCAGTGTAGTGAGATTCTTTCTGGTGAGGAGCATTGAAACCACCGTGTGAACTGGTTTTTCTACTGAAAGTAGATTTTATAGAAAAGTTACTGAAGTTTAGCCTCACCACTTCTTCTTCTTTTAACCAGTGTTCACTGACTGCTACTATGGAGTACATTTCATCTTCAATCAGCAGTTCAAATTCGGATATCTTCGATCGCAGAGACTGAGCATTTATGACCAACATCTTCAGGTCCTCCTGTCTAGGAACTATGAAGTTTTCATTGCATGTTGCTTCTTCTGAAAAAACTCTCGAATATGGACACCACTTGGCCACAGGGATGGATCCAAAGCATTCGCTTTGTTTGTCGAATAAACGGAAACCTTGAATGAAGAATATTCTTCCGGATGTTTGGAAGATAGTGCTTCACATTGAATTTCGGGAAAATCTGCTTTCAAGAAATCTATGATGTCACTTATTTTTGTGTCAGGATGCAGTCGATATACATGCAAATGATGCATTTTTGGAGCCGATCGGAGTTGTCCGTTCCGTTGTTGCTCGCCCACAATTGTCAATTTTCTCCTTGGTTTTCCAGCTACCGAGGTCCATCCCTGGCTGGTTTCCCTGTCACCCGTCACCGCAGTCACGGAAACCTTCCGTAATTTTTCTTCTGGCAATTTTCCTGTGGTTACCTTGGGGTTGACGTTTTCGACAACCAAACGCCCCTTGTTCACCACTGCCGCAAAAGTTTCAGCGTCATCACCAAGTGCAGACGTAGTCGCTCTATGTTTATTTTGAACATTTCTTTTAGGTTTATCCATGGGCACCTTGTTATTATTTACCGGCTCAGCTGATGTCGATATCGTAGCCGTCACTGCTGGTATCGTTGTTTCTTTTTCCTTATTATCATGGTTAGTGACATTGGAAGATGAGTTTTTAAGCCATTCGARTTGTTCGTTCAATAAATTGATTTTACCATGCAATTCTTTGATTAGGGCATTTTTCTGTTTAATTACGAAATGAAACACGCGAATATCAATGGCCTTATTAGTGGACAACTCACTAATTGCGTCCAAAAATTCTTGTTAAAATGATCGTAACTAAAATAGGAGACCTCACCATTTACGCCGAATACTGTCTGGCCAGACAACTTCCTTAGATACCACGAACATCCTTGTGTGTATATTGGACACTTCAATAGCCATCATAACTTATGGGGCTACAGTGATAACAACGTGAGCGGACTTGCTCTAATGAACTGGATAGAACAGCACAAACTGCATCTTGTTTAACTGACAAAGAGAAGAAGAGCTTGCATTCGGCAAGATGGAGACGTGACTACAATCCAGATCTCTGCGTCTCCTCCTGTGATGCTAATTTAATGCCTCTTCGTGTGACACGGCAAGTGTTGAACGACTTACCACGAAGCCAACATCGCCCACAATTAGTAGTAGTTGGGATACAGATTAAAAATGTGCCATCACTTGAGAAACCACGATGGAACTTCCAAAAAGCGGACTGGTTAGGATTTAGTACTCAAATTGACATGAATTTCGACGGGTCCCAGCAACTCCTGAAAATTACGAGAGATTAGGTGGTGTAATAAAGACTGCTGCAAAGAGAACAATTCCAAGAGGTTTTCGAAAATCCCACGMTCCTTGTTGGAATAAAGAAACTGATGCCTTATATAGATAGTATCAAGCTCATCCCTGTTATGAATTGGCTGACAGGATTCTTGTAACCCTGAATCAATATCAAAAGAAAAAATGAAATACTCTAATGCAGAACATGAACTTCACCCACTCCAGTTGCAGCAGTTGGAACCTGCTGAAAAAAAATTATAACCAACCGTTAAAGAAACATATAAAGCATTATCATTAATTTCGCCTAATGTTTTAGGTTCTCGAGTGCTCGATATCTCAAATTCTGTTGAAATATCTACGGAGGAATTGAAAAAGATGAAGGGAAAACTTCGTCAGTTAATGAAAAATATGCGAACCTTTAGTAGAGTTGTCACAATTATTCCCATTGGAAGAACTTCGGCAAGCTATTTGCGCTGGTATTTACCCAGMATTCTTGAAGAACTTGGGGCCGAATGCTTTAGAATGGTTGTTATTGTTCTATAATAATATTTTAGATACATGTACTATTCCAAGTTTGTTTCAGAAAATAAAGGCGATTGCTGTCTTAAAGCCTGGGTAACCTCCAAATGAAGCAGGAAGTTACCGACCGTCTGCTACAAGTTACAAATTATTCTACCAGAAAATAGGACCTATTATTGAAGACTCACTCTCGAAGGAACAAGCAGGTTTTAGGAAGAACACAAGTTGCTGTGACCAAGTTTTGGCTCTAACAACGCATGTACATAAGTGACCTTCCAGTAACTCAATCGAGAAAATTTTTGTATGCAGATGACATGGCATTGGCTTTGCAAAGTAAAGACTCTTCTGTCCTTGAACAAAACCTTTCAAGAGATATCGAGATTATGAATTGCTATTTTAAAGCATGGCGCTTGTGCCCTAATCCGTTGAAGACTGAAGTAACTTGTTTTCATCTCAACAATCATCAAAAGACAAAACAACTTCAAGTTATCTCAAATAACATGATTCTTAAACATAACTTCTCGCCAAAATACTTTGGAGTGACCCTAAATACGTCTCTAACGTACAAGAAACATCTAGAAAACGTCAGTAAAAAATAACATTCTGCATAAGCTTGCTGGTACAAGTTGGGGTGCAGATGCAAGTGTACTCCAAACTTCTGCAACGGAAGATTTGCTTCGTGCTCCTTATACCATTGAAGATGGATGGTATTCTGCTTGGCAACTTAAGAAGCATGATATATTCTATCAACAGCTTATAGATGATCCTACAGAAAAGGTAGCAGGAACTGACCTCCAGAGAAAGTCTTGGGTCTTTCTAAATAGGCTTCGCACTGGTCATGGGAAATGCAATTTTTTTTTGTTAATAAATGGGATCCATCTATCAACCCTTCTTGTGAATGTGGAGACCCCCTCCAAACAATTGAACATTTGGTCAACAGATGCTCCCGTACAGCATGGCCTGGTTGTTTTGTGTCTATCCATCGTGTTGATGAAGGTGTTGAAGATTGGCTTAAGACAATCGAGATCTGTTTGGAGTTTTTCTGCGGTTTTCTTCAATACTCTATCCAGAATAGAGCGCAAATGCGAGATCTCGTACCTTTGAATCCTCTGCTGAAGTACATGCCATCACGCAACCATGTTTCGGTCAACAGTACCACGTCAGCCTCAGAACCACAGATTTTGCTATAAAAGTCATTAACTTTTGTATATAGACAGCGAACGAGCGAAACGATGAAGAGTTGAGACGCTAAGTTTATTATTCTGCTGGTTTAACTTAGTTTTTTTGCAGAGACAATCCTAGGAATACCGTTGAAATATCTAGGGTTTTAAATCTTGACGAATAGTGCTTTGCTTGCTGTATTTTGGTAAAATCCCTGTTAATGTACAGGGTTTCTATAAATGATTCATGGAAAGCGGGCGGCGTTAATTTCTGAATTCTTTTTTGCCGCCTTTTTGTAACTGCTGCCAAGCTACAATATGCACGGCGATCACTAAACATCAATGAGTACCATGGGCGCCGAGTACAGTGGGGCTGCGGGGCCCAAGCCCCCTCTGATATTTTCTTAACTTTACACTTATCTATTTGACAATACGTACGCGTAAGATAAAAAAGCATGTAATAGTACAAATAATTTGGTGGCGTGAGGCGTGTTTCACAGAAAAATTGCACATAAATAATTTTGCGCATCATTAAATGGTTAGTATGTTAGTAATATCATATTTTTATCTTAATCACGTAAATTACAAGATGCAAGTAATTTACTTTGTTTAATTTAAGAAAAATACAGATCACTACATACAACAAGCGCGTAGTATATACATTTACAAAAAGTTGATTTGTGTCCTTACAAAATCTACAATTTATGTACAATGAATTGAATTGAATCCACAGCGTTTTTTCTACAAGTGTGACACAACTAAACATTTTGGCAAAAATACAAGTTTATTTTTGTGGTAGGTACTAATATTGCAATAAGAGATCTTAACACCAGACGAGAACAACTAAATTTTTATAAAAAAATCTCAGATAATGCTAATCTAATACGGGATCTGTTGCCAGAATTTGTTAAATTTTTAAAAATAGTTTTATACATCCCTGTAACTTCGTGTAAGGCGGAGCGTTCGTTTTCTGCTTTACGAAGGCCGAAAACATATTTGAGATCAACAATGTCACAGAAAAGACTAAATGATTGGGCTTTATATTGCATATTAGATGTGCTGTGATTTTTGCATCTTTTTCTTAGATAGTTTGTAGGGTGCTATCACTAAATTTTGGTGGAGTATTTTGCCTCCTCATATGACTCTTAAGTTCATGCCAAATCATTTCAATTGGATTATACGGCGGTAGCCGTAAAACTGTGTGTCCATTCTCTTTATCCAAACTATCAATTCGGAATGTTTTATCAAAACATTTTGTCTTTAGAACCTCCTTGTTTCTTTGTATAACATTCGTCAAAGTCTAAGTCATGTTTTAAAATAAATTTATTTGAAGACGTACTTGGAATTTTCTCAATCTGAGCAGAGTAATCAGACGGATTGTCTAGTACAATTACTGCAATGACCGGAAGCTTTGGCAGCAGTTTATTCTCAGTTTTTAAAAGCTTTAGCCGTCATAATATCATGGTAATCTACATTTGCGCCCTTTATATTTTTAGCAGATAGAAATAATGCATTTTCCACCAGTCCGGTTACTCTTATCGCACCAATCTTTTTCTCACAGTGTCATGGGTGTCGTATCAAGTTTTGTCGACATAGGTATATGATTGGTCTCGAATTTTTTTAATTTGGTTTGAGTAATTTACTCCCAGTCAGAAATTCGTGGAGATTCCATAAGAACTTGACTTTTATTAATTTTCTTATAATAAAGCTTCATTTTTTAAAGAAATTACGTAAACTGTCCTTGCAGCAGTTAATTATAAGCTCAGTTTTCAATTGTCAATACAAAATATTAGTAAACATCATAAATCATACGTCGTATTAAATTTGCGTGATCATCTTCGAAAACCCTCGACGACTCAACGTCTTTTGGTACTTTTCTGTCCTCAATTCCATTTACAGCTTCTTCGGGTACATCATTTTCAACATTATTGTCAAAAAGATCTTCCGCTATTTCGACTGCTTCAACAACCTCTACGTTAATTTCATCTTTTTGTGGGTGGGAAGCATCCACCCCATCCCACGGTCTCCACATTTTTATAATAAGTAAGTGCTATAAGAATAAATTAATTTGTAATGTTTTCCAAAAATTTATTGCTGCATTTTTCCATGAGCACATTAAAAGTATTTGACAATTTTATTTCGAAACGAAGTGCTGGGCGTGGTAGACAAATCAGTTGACAACATAACTCGAAGAAATTTAGCAGCAAGGACACTAATGTCCGGCAAGTCGGATCCCATACGGAAATTTGGCGGCATATAAATTCGCGAAAACTTGTCGAACCCACCCAGTGTCAGACCTACGTCCACCGACTGAAAATGAAGGTACGTCCCATGAAGGGTCGAGATCTCCATCGATCCATCCCCTTGGACTTCTCCGGCGGTATCATCACGTAGATCTTCACGCTTAATATACTCAACCGGGCATTTGTTATTCCAGGCCACTCTCCTATGCATCGGGTTGTGTCTCGCAGTGTGCCATGCCGGCGTCGTACCAACGTCGACGTTCGTGAGGACGCCCAACCTGGACAGCGCCGTAATCAAATCAGACAGAATCGGGGGCAACTTTGCCTACAGCACGGTGGAAGGTCACGCGTACGCTGCCGTGTCGCCTGTTGTGCAAAGAGTGGTTGAACCCGTGGGCGTCACCTACACGGCACGCCAGGTCCCCCTCGGCTACGCCGTCGCTCCGGTTGCCCCAGGTGTCCTCCTAGGATAAAGAGTCGGCCACGAGAACCTGTCGTACAGCCTTTTAAGTTATTTTGCGTTAAGTAAACACTCGAACATTGGAGACGTTTTTACTCTTTGGGAATTCCTTGCGCGGACCACGCCCAAACCACCTTGCCATTTATATTGAACACATGGGTGATTAATAATCTGCTTCCTTTTTTATAATTTCGTTAATACGAACTGAACTGTTTTAAAGGACGGCGGGTTTTGATAATTTCTTCTGTACTCTTCCGCCTAGTAGATGTAAACATTTCGTACATGCCCAAAGCTGCTGGACCACTATTGTTGAGTTTAAATGTCATCTCGAGTTAGGGCGAACGATCTTGAAGGCCGTTCTCCTCTGACATTGACATTAGGAGTGGTCCATGCCGATAACCGCACCGAAATGTTAAGTGAGTGATATATTTCAACAATGATAGTAATAGTGGTGTTTAAAAGTAACTATTTAATGGCATACAGTTACCGATGAATAGAAATTTGTTCAAATTATGCCCTCAAAGTCAAAGGTATTATTTGTTTTACTGATGAAGCTTCTTGATAACGCAGATCACATTTTCAGTATGCGCAATGAACATAAAATGTAACAGATAAGGCTATACCTACTATACTGTTGAAACTTACACAACTTTCGAATACACCGCTCTTTTTGCTCTTTGCATTAAGTTTAGTCCTCGTTGTAAATAATATTACCAAAGTCATTAACAGTGGGCCTATATTAAAACCTTGGAATACTCCTAGCCTTACGATCTATTGATATCTTGTTCCTACGGAATGTTACTACTAGACAAAGGATGATGTACGAATAAGTTCAGAATTTGACATAAGATGGATAGTGATAGTACCGTGAATTTGTGAGGATGACACTTCCGATAAAAGGCTAGCATTAAAAGAAAATGAATTTCGGGCATTATATTTAAGAGAGGAAGATCGTTTTATTCTGTCCAAGAAATGATTTTTGAGTAGAATCAGATGTGGAAAAACTTGAGAAAGCATTTGCTGTAAAAAGAACAAAAACAATAGAATTCGACTTGCAAGAAGAATGTATTCGCTAAGACTGGATAAAAAATGTCATGTGAACAAATCTTGGTGCTGCCATGTTATCGGACTTTCTAAGGAAGATGGTTCCATGATCATAGTAATATAAATAACAGTCTATGCCATGTCGCCTGCGTCAAGACAATCTGTGGACAGCTGTTTCGGCTTATAAAGCCTCCTCAGCACAGCTATAGTCCCAACGCAGACAACACGGCATAGATTCAGATTAGTTCTCTACAGAGACGATTGGATGACGCCGTATTGCCACTAGATGGCATGGTGTCATCTACACTGTAATTCTCGCAAATAACAGTGAGTTACATCAAAACGTAGGACACGAAATGGGGTAATAAAGATAATGACTATTCTCATTCTGTATTGCCAAGGAAAGCATTCGAGGTACAAAAGATGAATATGATAAAGTTATAGGTATTTGCTGCTCTTCCTGTTGTTAAAGCCAGTGGCAAACAAAATAAGCATATGTTTATGTTCCTAATGAAGACGACTGTTAAACTGTTGCTATAGCTATTAAATGCAGACGATATGAATTCCTCTTTCTCATATTCCTTTAAAAAATAACAATAAATATCCTCAATATTTGTGACATATGGAATGTTAGAAAAGATGATAGCTATAGGTGAAATGTATAATGTAGAATGCGTCAAGTAAATTACACTATTATTTACGCGTAAACTGTAATATTATATTTTGAAAATCTTGTGTAGGTATTTGGTTTTTGAATAGCGGTCATCATAAATACTCCTAAAAACGTGTCAAATTAAAAATTTTGTTATTATTTTTAATTTGTGCTGACTGATAAAATGTTATTTTATACAAACGTCAAAAACAACGAGAACTTGCTTAAACATCAGAAGACCTTATCAAACATGGAACACGACAAACGTACATGCTGTCAAAAGCATTTTGAAGCTCTCGTGGACATCAAATGCATTTTTCAACGACTTTCGACAGTGATTCTGTTGTAGTTCCTGCAGTATTGTGGTTAGACCCAAACCTTAACTAGAGAAGGAAAGACTTCGAACTATACATATTCTTTGTCCGTTGCGCCCAGAAGAAAAAAAAACTGATGACTTACTAAAAACATTTTCATGCATGTTCATCGTACACATATAAAGAATCTGTTTCAAATTTCGGGAATTTTAAAGTATTTTAAACATGTTTGAACCAAGAAAACATGCATGCTTGTGAAAGAAGACAAGAAGAAAAATTTTCTGTCTAGTTTTGGCTTAAGAATGTAGTTTAACCATAATACACGCGACATACATTTTCTACTTACAATATAACACCAAAGTACCACATCTAGATTTTCTACACTTGTAACGTACAAATTTGCGCGTAAACGCCCATGGCTGCAATGAAGCATTATTATAGGATTTTTTTGAGATTTTAATTTCATGACACTAAAATATCATCATACGTTTTCACCAACGCAACTAGTATTTTATTCGTCATAAATTCATATCTCTCATCACATGAGAGCCAAAAATTTTATGGTTTCGACAGCGAGTGAAATATTTCGTCCGGTTAAATATTTTATTATTTCTGATAAAAAAAGCGAGGAGGAAAAGCAGCTTCCGTATACGACATTTTTTTTACATAAACCAAGAAGAATTCATGAATGTTGGGTGCATGACTGGATTAGAAGAATGGAAAATCATAGTGCTACGGAAGATGTCGATTGTTTACTAAAATAAAAGTCGACTTGTAATATAAAAACAAAATACGCTAATGCGAAATGCCATTCCAGCAGTAGTTGTTTTTGGGTGACGAGTATAAAATACTTTATTATTCTACAAAATCTATTTGTATAGAATACTTGTGAGTACAGAAACGTACCATATTTTTAATAATGAAATACAGGTACATTTGATTACAGAGGACAGTGTATCTGTTTGTATTATTTAAAGAACTGCTCTTGATGTGCTAAAAGAAGACTACCTACTTTAAAATAAGCCTCTAAAAGTTGTGGACATCCTCCTGTTTTTGCGAGTGTAGTATTTATATGTCTAGGAAAACCTAGTATATCATTCATGTTAAACAAGATTTTTGGGACCTTCATGGCTTTGATCAAGTGGTTGCTGACTCATGGTTCTTAATTCATCTGTAAGAAAGCCATCTAGTATTTCAAAAACTCTGATGATTTTGTCATGACTCCTAAACAACGATAAAGTACCCTATTCAGTTTTTTCATGCTGGTAAAATATGTACTTTTGATTATTGTGGCGATATTGCATCACACGGTGATTGTGTTGTTGTTCAAGATGTGAAGTTGATGGCACTTGTGCATTCCCGATTATTGCAGAAAAAGGAAAAAACCGAGATGTTGTCTTGAGTTTCTCGGKATAAATTGTCATTACCTGATACTTACCTTGAGTGTCAGCAGACACTTGACTTGCATTAATTTGCATTCGACTGCAATTGTAAAACCTGCATCGTTTATATACGAGTACTAATATAATAAACACCAAGTACAGAAAGATTAAATTTTCCGAGTAATATTGGAGCTCTTGCAAATACTTCAATACGAAAACCCTAAACATAGTGGAAGGATATATTTTAATTACAAAGGAACGCCCAAGATACTACTAATGACACTTTCAGATACAAATTATAACTTTACTCATATTAATGTTAGAATTAATGGGTGTATTACTGTTGGAGGTGTTTTTAACAAAATAATTAATGAATGCTCTTTGCTTGAAAGTACAAAAAACCTCCGTTTGTAATAATGACAGGTGATGCTTTTAATATGAGACCATTAACCATATAACATTAAACGTTCAGGTGTATGTATTATTGTCTTTCAAGGACGAGAAGACTAATCGAAAGTGTTTTAAAATAGAAGATAATAAAAATTATGCTTTAGAAGCGGTTGATGTCAACCAGACAATTTTAACTTCATTCAGCTACAAGTCAGTAATAATATCCGTTCTACTAACTAATCAAAAGATATACAGGCACAGTTTACATACTACTTTAAAGAGGATGGCGAAATTCCTTGCCAATTTCCCGGCCATCAATTTTAAAGCCTTTTTATCTTAAAATTGTCCAGCAGGATGGATAATAATTGTATACCTTTATTCAGATTGTTTTGATATTGGCATCTGAGGATATAACTTTTGTTATATATTTCAGAAGAAGAAAAAGCCCATATTTTGTGATATCTCCACTAATACCGATTTCTCAAATTAGCATGTGCCTCGTATAGTTGGTGTAACGTATAAATAATTTATCTTGTCCAGTTATCAGTTTTTTATTGGCCTTATACATTATATTAAAATAATATCAACCAAAACACAAAATCCCACAGACCTGCAGAAAACTMAAGTGCTGCACATGAAAAAAAAATATTTTGAATTAATTGAAACAAGCATCGTGCTGTGAAATTTAGATATTGCTAAAKTTTTTTGTATTTTAAGATTAAGATTTGCACCCATTTTTAATAAAAGTCCCCTGAAAACATCAAGATGTAGCCTTTGATAATTGCATACCAATCCAAAAATCGCGTGGATCTTTGAACACAATGAAGTTATTTGTTCAATAAATCGGGGAAACACCCGGAATGCGAGCGGGTATAAAAAATGTGCCCAACTTCGCGTTGTGCAAACATCGCGACGCTCGCATAGGCGCCGCCGAATTTGCCAAATGACTCTTTATCCCGCGAAGAGCTTAGTTAGGTGTGCCTAAACGGATTGATTTATGTCCGAGTAGGGGAGTAATACACGGGTGGGTATAAAAGCACCTCGAGAACATATGTGCCTCTATAACTACCTCCGATAGTCGTCCGTAAAGAACCGGGATGAAGGTATGTCTGTTTCGAAGTTCAACAACACGAACTGAAGGTCTTTGCGTTGTAGGTCGTTGCGCTGTGCCTGCTGCTCGTCGGATACGCCAGCTGCGCGGTCGTCCCCCTGGTGAGGACGCCCAGCCTGGATAGCGCCGTCATCACTTCGAACAGGATCGGAGGGAACTTCGCCTACAGCACTTCTGAAGGGCACGCCTACGCCGCCCTAGCTCCCGTCGTCCAGAAGGTCATAGAGCCAGTAGGGGTGACCTACACGGCTCGCCAGGTTCCTCTCGGGTACCAGTTCTATCCAGGCTTCATCGGATCTTACTATCCAGGACAGCCGGTGTTCGCGAACCCCATATTCGGCGGCGGCTTTCCCGCTGGGCCGGCGCCCGTGGCCCCCCAGCCCGCCCCCGCTGCGCCGCCACTGACTGGAACGCCGATCGACGAGGATACCGTCGCCGTGGAAGCTGCGTAGGATTAGGGTAGTTTGTATGATCTTGTTGTGTGTTTGTAAGAATAGATTTTAATATGCAAGGAGTTTTGTTTTACTCTCCTTTGTCCTTCAGAGCGTTGTGCAAACGTTTTCCAATCGCTTAGAAGAATCAAAYAGAATTGTGCTGWTTCAGATCAGTGGCGTAACTTGCGAAGGTTGWTCCTTTGTGCGGCATGCATTCATGGGCCCTCGCCGTTCGAAAACAAGCTATMAATTAAAAAAAAAATGCGGGTTATCAGCTAAAAATATCTTTCGTTGCAAAATCAATACAACTTATACGAACACATCCTGCTTGATAACACACTGATCTATAATTTTCAACCATGAATTAAATGGTTGTCGGATCTGGCGGTCGCCATAGGTACCAAATCTTCAGGAGGCCCCGAGCCTCGGGCTTCATAGGTTGGATTCGTAGTTAATATTTAATATTATTTATATAAAAAATAAATAGTTTTGTACGATTCAGTCCAAATTAGGGTATTTTTTTACTAAACATTACTAACTGATTACGAAAATAATGTTCTAAAATGACTTTTACAGAAAAGACACTCGATAGTTTGAATTTTCATTATGAACTTAGATCACATTTTTACAAGAAAACAAGGATAGGATCAAAATATCTTTGATTTAACGTCAAAACTACAAACGCAAAACATTTTTTGCTTGTCCAGAATCAATAAATCTGTAATTAAAGCTGCATTTTTTCTGGCTCAGTGGAAAAAAAAGTTCATTTTCTCTCATAATTAATTACAATTTTACAGTTTTGCCATGTAAACGGACTTGATTTGTTTTCACAATTCTGTGACAGTATAATTTAAGGAATAGTTTTTTTTGCTCTTTAAATCCCATCAAACTAGCGGTTTAATTTTTTGACAACGATGTCACAGACAAATAAGTTTACGCAAGTTAAATAACAAAAATATTTGTAAAACACATAATTTTAATAAATTGCAACTCAAAAAATAGCTTTAAGACAAAAAATACAAAGTAATTCTTAACAAGAATAATCATTATTCAATTAGCTCCACCCATATTTGCGCACAACTGGAATTTAAACGAAGCTCGTTGTAACTTTGAATTTCTCCCAAGGGCAATGATGCAACGACGTTTCTTATTCGACTTTTTAATTTTTATTCCTACACACAATGTATAATACTTCGTCCCCACAAATATTGTTAAAATCTGGACTCCTGGAAAGCACWATACTGGACCGTTTCTTTCAATTAACTGATTTCCAAATTTAAGGTTTACAGAAGAACTTGTTTGCTGAAAAAAGAAACATTATATGCCTGTAAATTATCAAATCCACCGATGGATACATCTAAATATCTGTATGTATGGTATGTATATACGGTATGGTCTTATTATCCTGTAATAACTAGCGGCTTACCCAGACATCCACTTTGGCAAAATATTAGCGACTGAAATGGTAGAGAAATATCTTACATGCTGTCAAGTACCTGTCCAATTGGTAGAAAATGTTGCTTCATCAGAAAACATTATTCTGCGATAAAAGTTTCCACGAGCCACAAATAACTATAATCCCATGAATGATTAAATTTCGATTTGTATGGGTGAATTCTCTTCTCTTTCATAATTTTTAGAATATAGGACTTACTTATTCCCAGTTGGACTGACCGCTTCTATGTTGAGCTTTTTTGTTGATCCTGTACATATCCCAACACTAGAAGGGTAGCAGTTTTATACCAGAAAATGTTCCAAAAGGATTACCTATGGACGATCTGCTCCAGATTGGTCATGAAAAGAAAGCAAATATTTAAATATCAGCCAATATTGCTCCAAGTGAGCCAAATTGTTGTTGATCGTATACATATTTTATTAGAATGAGGCCTGTTTATAGAGCATATCACACTGCAAAATTCTGCACATGGATTTAGTGCTGAGTAGCATTTTGTATGTACGGAACTCTCAAACTTATCAAAAGAAAGCTACTGGTGCTAAATGCATATGCGTAATCTTTAAATGGTTTGGAACTATCCCCATATTTGGGTCACTGATTTTTGTATTTTAAAAATTTGCCTCGATTATCTTACGTTGTTCGTCTCAGCGGAGCAAATTCCTCACACATGTTTACTGTTCCGCATAATTATGCCTCTCTAATAACAAACACCCGTTGTTTTCTTTAGGGGTTATAAGTCGACGATAACATAGTTTAATGCGACCGTGCATTATAATTCTGTGGGCCTATAGTCAGAATGATGGGTGCAGTGACCATAGTGTTTTACTCTTTCGTTCTTCTTTGGCTAACAACCGCGGTTAATTCTGTTAACGTAATTAATAGTGATCTGCCTTTGTTCAATACGACGATCAAGACGAAAAACGCTACTTGTAAGTATATATTTGTTACTAAATATTTGCCCTGTTTCAGTAACATTTTGAAAGGTGCATTGACTGTGAAATTTCTTCCTAACATAAAATAAAAAGTGCGTATTTGTTGCTGGATCAAACCATATTCAGATATGTTGTTTACTTTCGAGCGGCAGTACATATTAAATATTGATAAAAAATAAATATAAAAGAATATAAATTGATCATCAATTTAAATGTTTTTAAATATTTACAAGCGAATCTTAATAATAATTAATTTCGCGGCTAGAGTAGGTTCAAATTGTCGACGTTTCGACCGCTCTTGTAAGGGACATCATCATTATGCCTGATGGTTTTATGCAGATGGTTTGGATACTTGAATGGAGGAAAGAGATAGTCGTTGTTTGATTGGATTCCAGTTCCTGTAGGAGTGATAGTCACCTGTTTCGAGCTGATGTTTATCTAGCGTAGATTACGTGAGAGATCTGACTTGATGCAGTGTTTGTGCTCTCTATGTCAGGTTTAAGCGGATCTGCTGCTTTAACGACATAGACGGCACCACAAGAACACGGAATACTATAAATGCCTTTAGATGACAGAGGATTTCTTTTGACCTTCGGAGACGGAAGAGAATTTGTGACATTTTTGAAGGGGGCTAGAAGATAGTTCAGATGGGTTACCAATTGGGTATTATCACTTTTTTTGAAAATGACGTAAAATGAATCTTGAAGTGCATATATATCGTACGCTATGTTAAAAAAACAAAAAAAAATATTTGTAGGTAGGTAATTTCAGGTCCGAAATTCGAATCTTAGAAGTCACCGCCGAAACGCTTCTATCCAAGGTTATTCAACTCGTGACGTCAAGTGTCATGTAAACATTACCGAGGAGCGTGCTGTATAATGGTGTAGTATCAGTCTTGTATTGGAAAAGCTTTTGTGTGGTGTTTATTGAAAGGACGGTGTAAGAGGTCGCACCAAAAAGTGATTTGTGTAGTTTTACAAGCATCTATTATGTATGGAAACAAAAAAATACTGCAGTCAGTACAGCTAACAAAATCTTTGTAACCGTTCCTCGAGATTATCAACGTATGAAAAAGTTGTTTAAGGACCCTAGACGTGATATGCCGAAATCGCAAAGTTTGTTTTTCTGTTGTGAAGATCATCTTAAATCTTACTGTAAGTTTTATTATTCTTTTTGGAGTTATAAGTATTTACCATTCAGTTTGCATTTTGTTATAGCTTGAAGAGGATATGAAAAATTATATGCGTTTTAAGTTGATAGAGGGAAATGTTATAATAAAGAACGACGTTGTTCCCCATATATTCGACTGTTAGCCAGACCGGAAACGAGCCGCAAGAGCCCCGAAAATAAATGGCAATTTATATTTATTCTGACCTCTAAAATAAATGTCAAGTTTAGGGTACATTTTTGATTCCTACATTTTTATATTTACAAATAGTATGTTTCCAACAAGCCACTGTGATCAAATTATCAATGCTACGTTAATTTGATAAAAAGTTCACTTATGCTGTTGCTTGTTGCTTTTACGTTTCTCATCTCCGCCGCGTTGAACCGCTCGTCGCTGTACACAAATTCCATAACAATGAACATGCCTTCAGAAGTCATAACTCATAAGTATTTCACTGTTTTGGCGTATTTTAATTCGCTTGTCACAAAATGAAAGCAAACAACAAACTGACAAATTGACGGGTGAGGCTGACGCGTGACGCGCTGACCCTAGATGTAAACAAGCGGCCATTTACAAGACACCTGACGTCACGGCCAATATGTTCGCGTTTTGGCGGACCCTTTAAATAATCACATATTTAATATTAAAAATACACCTTACGATCCAGTTTTTTCGAATTTATAAGCTGCCACAGTTGTTTTGTGGATTAGATGCTACCTATTAATATGCAATTTAATAAAATATAAATATATGGCAAATACCCAATTCTTTGTGTGACACCTTCAATGTAAGGAAGTATAATTTAAGGGTTTTATTTGGCATAATAATGACGGTTAAAGGTAGATTGCACCTCACGGTCGTTGTACCCGCTGTTGGCTAGGCTGATAGGTAAATGTTGCAATTTGTCTGGTTCAGAAACTATGCGGTGAACAAGAGGATTGATGACAGATTGTATTTATGACATATGTTGATGAGAAGACGTATGTAAGTATCGATWTGTATGGGTGTCTGAATTTACGATAGAGAGACAAGTACATCGTGATCTTAGAGAGACTTGTAGCTTTCGATTTCCATTGTGATTTGTATGTGAAAATGTTAGAGTTTACGGTGATTCAAGAAGTTGTCAATGCGACATAACGAAACTAGGTTTTAGATCTGATGACTCCAATCCTATGTGTTCAAAGACTTCCATTAATTTGTTTGTCATAACGGGGGATAACGGGGAACCTATAGATGAGCCAGAAAATGTTGGTAGGGTTGGTCCTGAAATATGAAATACGTTAAGTGAGACATTTTTCTACCAAGTCTGCAAAATTATTAGGTTTATTATCCGGGCATAACAATTATGTTACGAATTTGTAAATAATCCTACTCTCTCTTTCTCGTTTAGGCTTCGGTTCAGCTCTGTCGTGGTTCTCGCGTGAAGTTTGTGGCATATTCCTGTTCTTATAAAGCCCAACACGATCAAGATTTCAAATATTATGACATGCACTATTTATAGGACTGTCTCCTTTAGTTACTTTTAAGTAACTATGGGAGAATTTGAGATATCATTGTCATCGTCTTGTTTTATTAGTAGCTTGACAGTTTAGTCCACATTTCAGACTGTTTTTTAGCGTTGAAGGAGCCTACACTATAAATAGTATATACTTTTATTGTGTATTACTGAAACACAACGAAATAATTATGGTTAGAATTTATATGATACTGGAATTTAAAGCAGTTCTTTCGAGCTGGATAATAATTTCAATGCTTTTACTACTTGTAAATTTATTACTTTCAGACGACTTTGATGAAGTGAAAAAGCCTCATAATCTCTACATAGGTCGATGCAGAACAAAGGATAAGCTTCTCCACCAGGAAAACGTGGTACTCAACAACGACGTGAAGGCAATGGTAGCAGCGAACATACGGGTAAGTGCTGTTTAAGAAGCTGCGCAGTCTTCATCTTCTGCTGTTTCAGATAGGTGTTGATGGTCCCATCTATATAACGTMCGTCAAAATCCTAGACAACATGCCTCCTGGGGAGGGTGCGTACCCCTCTTTCAGCGATGGAGGAGTGGGGAAGAACTACGTTTCTTTTGACGTAACAACGGTTCTTGGCAAGGGATTCAAGTTTCACGTGGAGATTTTCGGAGAGGACCAAAGAAAGAAGCAACGCCGCTAGTTCCCGAATTTAACAAGTTTTAAATAAAAAACGCCTTTATTGTAAACATCAGTTGGGCAGGTTAAATATACAGTTTGGTTGTACAATGCGTTATGTAATGAGTTTCCCAACGCTGCACGCCTAGCTGGTCGATCTAATAATCCTGAGTGTGGGTGAATAAATTAACTCACTTAACGAAATAACAAAGCACCTCTCGCCGCAAATAGTCTAACGAACGGACTTAATCTTGTGTCTACAATAGTAAAATACTAATTATCTAAATCCCTTTGAATCGGCCGTCGCGATTCCGGACGAGAGCAACATTAAAAGCCATCATAAACAAAAGCTTTTGAAGTGAATCAGGCTTTCCGCTTCTTCTCGTCCTTTATGGGCAACGGGGGCGGGGGCACGTCCGGAATTTCTGGATTCTTCTTGAAGTTCGCGGTGGCAGTCGGCTTCGCGGGCGCTTCTGCCTCCTTTTCTTTCTTGTTGCCCTCGAAATGCGTGAAATCCACTAACACCGGCTGTTGATAGAACGGCAGCGCTGGGAAAAGGAAATCGGACGTGTAACCGTAGGGGAAGTAGGGGTCGTAAGCCAGGGGATACAACGAACCATGGTATGCCAACTGCGGGATCGCCGATGGCTTCTCCTTCTTTCTCTCTCCTGGCTCGCCCTCGGAGGGCTCCCCGGACGGAGTCGTGGCATCCTGGAATTATTCGTTGATATCAAATGCTCAACATCGCGTTATTTGCCGTTTCCGGCTGCTTATTTCCAAAACTGATTCGATCAAAAATCTTTCTTATATGAGGCTCAAACATATGATATCTAATTAAACTAGATATGAAAAAGTTAGCAGGTTTTCGAGTTTTTTCTTAAGATAATAATTTTACCGCAAGATTTTAACTTCTATTCTATCTAGGTATACCTCCCACCACATATTTTTGTCAAGATCTTGAAGCTATCTTTTTAGCATTTTCTCAAGACCTTTACTTGTTTTATCAAGAATTTTAGACCTGTATGTTAAGTCTTTAAACCTTTTTCTTGGGATCCTTATTTCAAGCTTCTTAGCTTGCACATTGTGTCTGTTGTGATATACAGGGTGATTCAGTTTAGTGTTCGCGGTCCTGTATCTTCTTTATTTTGACAGATAAGTAAACAAACCGTATATATTTGTAAATGGCACAAAAAACTACCAGATATGTCAAATGTTCATAGTTAATTTGTCATGTACTCTTTATCTGATTTTTAAAGTATGTTAATTTTTTCATTTAGCTATGCAAAAAGTCACCTGAACAATAAGAATATGTATAAAAATAAGAAAACGATAAAAAGAAAAATCTACCAAGTCAATTATTTGTAAAACAAGAATGGCATCCTTGGAAATCACGTGATTCTGATAAGTTGCACTAAATTAAATCAGTATTATGTTAAATTGTTATTCCATCTTGTTAGTTGTAGCCTATTGGAATTGTATTCAATCAAATTAGAAATGTGGAAAACTACAGGAATGAAAAGAAACGCGCCAGGAGGATGGTTGTTTTCAAACGAAAAGAACAGTTTTTAGGTCCAGAATAGCAATAAACGAAGATATCTCTGTAAAAGTTCTAGCACTGATCAGTGTAGATCCCCACATTTCAATTCGTCAGATAATGAGATTATGAATTGCTTGTGCCCTAATCCGTTGAAGACAGAAGAAGACTTGTTTTCATCTCAACAATTATCAAAAGACAAAACAACTTCAAGTTATGTCAAATAACATAATTCTCAAACATAACTTCTCACCAAAATGAGTGACCGTCTCTAACGTACAAGAAACATCTAGAAAACATCCGTAGAAAATTACAGACCAGAAATAACATCCTGCATAAGCTTGGTGGTACAAGTTGGGGTGCAGATGCAAGTACTCCGTACTTCTGCAACTGCCTTGCTTTATAGCACTGCTAAGTACTGCTGTCCTGTTTGGAAAAATAGTCATCACACAGGAAAAATTGGCACTCAACTGAATACTGCAATGCTAGTCGCATCACTAGAACATTTAAGTCAACTCCATTACCTTGACTTCCGATTCTTTCAAACATTGCTCCTCCGGAGATTCGCAGACAGTTTGCTACATATAAAGCTTGGCAAAAATATCAATGAGCTTCTAATGAGTTTCTGATTTCCCGAGATCTGCAAGAGCTACCTACAACTTGGCTAACTTCCAGAAAACCTCTGTGGACAGAAGATTTGCTCGTGCTCCTTATATCATTGAAGATGTATGGTATTCTGCTTGACAACTTAAGAAACATGATATATTCAATCAACAGCTTATAGACGATCCTACAGAAAAGGTAGCAGGAACTGACCTCACGAGAAAGCCTTGAATCATTTTAAATCGCTTTCGCACTGGTCATGGGAAATGCAACCTTTTCTTAATAAATGAGATCCATCTATCAACCCTTCTTGTGAATGTGGAGACCCCCTCCAAACAATTGAACATATGGTCAACAGATGCCTCCGTACAGCATGGCCTGGTGGTTTTGCGTCTATCCATCGTGTTGATGAAGGTGTTGAATCGAGATCTGATTGGAGTTTTTCTGCGATTTTATCAATACTCTATCCAGAATAAATTCATACATGTATGTGTCTGTTCTAGATAGAGCCCAAATGCGAGATCTCTTATCGTTGAATAAAAATATTTTTTTCTTTCAACGCTTTTATAAAAGTCGACCATAGTCGCATGAAAATACAGAACTGTGTAATGTATTAATGGTTTCATAAGAATAAATAAATGACAAGCAGATATTTCCTATTCCTTAGTAGAACGAATTAAAAAGAAAAACAACAATAAAGCACCTATAAAAAGAAGACTATGAAAGACGTCTTCATTTCGTAGKATGCGGTTAGCAATTGCACAGGACATAGCTATATTACGGAACATGATGTGGCCAGATTCATGTCGATTTTATAATAATAATAGGCACTACTGGTCACAAGAGAACCTACATTGGTTTACAGAAACACACCGTTAAAATATCTGTTGAGTGAATGTGTGTGGTCATATTGTTAGTCTAAAATTTTACGAAAACATATACTCGCAGGACAAATCTATATAGATTTTTTGAGGTACGACGTATGAACTACCGCATTACCTAAAGGAAGTGCCCTTGATCCTTACGTGCAACATGATACTGATACATGATGAGGAACCACCACATAATGCAAGAATTGTAACAGATTATATTAGGTTGTCGTAGTGAAATAGTTAACTGTCCTGCTAGATCTCCAGATCTTACACCACTAGACTCTTTTCTCTAATTAATATCAAAGATCTCAAAGTGTGCACTCAAGGGATGCTAAATAGGAAATAATTATGAATTATGAAACAGAATAAGGGTCACTTTGAAAACACAAAGGATTAATTTATTATATTTTGCAAAAATATTATTATTACTTACGTTGATTACGTTTTATTATTTTAATGGACATTTTTGTTATGTACATGCCTATTTTATTTGCGTAACTGAATGGAGAACATAGAGTACATGACATTAAAGAAAAAACAGTTGACTATCTAAATTTTGGCAAACGTTATAAAATTAATGTAAGGTCATCCGTCTAGTACAGCTTCTTGTGCTATTTACAAATATAGAATATAGAATAAAGAAGATATAGGGCCACGAACACCAATTTAAACCACCCCATGTAATGTTGGATTGACGACGTAATTTTGTAACAAATCAAGGTACATTTCTCCCTTTAGGTTGTTAAAATAGGTTCAATAATACAATCCCCAAAAATACCTGCCCAAACATTCATTTTTTCAGGATTTTGGGTGTTTAGTTCATGGAACAACCTCGGAATCAGATCCAGAAAACTAATTAGTTATGAATTGTTTGCTTAGTAGCGAATTTTGTATGAATGAATTTTGCAACATTTAAGAACACTTTGGATAGTAGTTCGTGACATTCTGGAAATTGCAGACTATACTCTGGTGCTCACGGTTGGATTCTTGTTTGGCTACTCCGTTCTTACACAATTTCGACGGTTTCTCCCTTTTTTATTTGCGATATAACCCATCTGATGAAACTTCTCAACTGATTGTAAGACATACCCAGGACATATGTACAAATTTATCTATTGTCTTTCGTTAAATGCATTTGACATTGCTCTATAACAAATTCTTCATTTTAGAAAAGAAGAATAATAATCTCAACTCGTTTTTAGTCGTGTAGATAATGATTAGCCGACACGTTTTGTGTGCATTAACTGATTAGTATTTTCCCATTTTTATCCATCATTTTTACTACATTCTTTTACCAATAACCAAATCTAATATCATTTCTCCAAAAATATTGGTTCAGTTTTAAAGTTAGTAGTACACTCCTTAAACTTAGCCGAAAAAATGAATTTAAAACTGCATTTCTCGCTAGCTATTGCACTAATTATAAATAAGAAGTTCCTATTGTAAATAGATTTTAATGAACTCCCTCTGGGGGTTGAAGTGGCGCGAACGCGAAGTACATATTCAAGTGTCCCCCTTAAATATAAAATTGACCTGCTTGAGCATGTTTTGAAAAATTGATTCTAAACGTCAAAAATTAGGGTGGCTTGTTTTGAATGACCCATTGCAGTGGCATATCAAGAGTTTTCTGAGGTCCTGCATACTTTCGAAGTGCAATTTGACATATTTAACTACACTAACTGCCGGGGTGCTCAGCGTTTTGCAAAAGCGCTTCCCAACTTCAAATCCCGTTACCTTTGCATCCCCGATGTCATCTTCCTTCTTGTTCTCCTTCGGCGTAGGCGGATGGACAATTATCGGCGGAAAAGCGACACCGAGGGCCGTTGTCCTCAGCACTGGTTCCAGAACGGGGTAAGCATGACTGGGGGTGAGGTTCTCGTCCGAGCTTATGAGGGCGTTGTAGATTTTCGGCACCCGAAGCGCAGCACCCTCCGCCAAGAGGACGACAGTCGCCAAGACGAGCAGTCTGCGCATGTTACCTGAAATTCTTTCGTTAGCTGAGTCCATAATGTTGGCGTTTACTTTTCTAATGCTTTGTTTCACCATCTGTCCCTGACGATTGTGAGACAAAGCACAATAAAAAACGAGTGTTTTCTAATTCATTTCCGCTTCTTTAACTGCACCCTAGCCAGAATTTTATCAAGGGCAGCGTGTGCGAGCACACGTGATTTATCAACCGTTCCCGAGAAGAACCCCCCCAACTACAGAMTGCTCTTAACGGGACCATCACACACGACMAAAGGCTGCATCGCGCGCCGAAATGAAAGATCMAGACGGAACGGRAATTTCCTGCAGTAAAACTAGGTGTTGCACTTGAATATGTAAATAAATCATACCCTTGGCGAAGTTATTCATGCCACTACTACACGCAAATGCCTTGGCACCGAGAGCAAGCCTTTATATAGGCTGTTATTCAACCGCTGCCACCAGACGTTTGTGTCCAACCTACCTAAGAAACATTTTTATACAGTGTTCCCTTCACCAGTCGTGCTGCTCCTGTGATCGTTTCTTAAGGCGATGTTACAAAGCCAGTTTTGTTACTACAGTGAATATTCTAATGATTTACGTTATCTGTAACTAGGTGCTCCGGCGCGTGGCCCCTTTTCCATCAAGAACTCAATTTGAATCTAGTACGGGTTCGACGGTTTCAAAAGTCGTTCTGTCACTGTCTTCTTTGTCAGCTGCAATTTTTTGACAAAAGTACGTCAAAAACTATAAGATCCAAAAATTAAAAAGGAACGCTTGTGAACAACATTTTAATGCTAGCGGTCAAGAGCATAAAACAGTGATTTAATTGACAGAATAGTAGTAGACTCCCTAGTATACCTCAAAATAAACAGTAATGTTTGCAGTGCTGTGTTTGTAATATAAGTAATATGTGGCATCGGAATACCCAATCCTAATATTTCATTAAATGATACAATCAAAGAATCATTTATATTATTGAAGTGTTATGTCATTTTTCTGAATGAAGTTAATTTTTCACACTTATCAATGTTGAGATCTAATTTATTGTTAACGCACTACAAATCTAATTCATTAACACTATTATATTTTAAATGAAGACAGTCTGATTGCGTATAATAATTTTTGCAAATTTTAAATCATCCGCATATAGAAATACCCTGCTTTTTATGTTATCGATAATAATAATATAATAATAAGTTAAAATAATAACCCATACGATCTCAATTTATACATATAACAAAATATAATGATTTACACGATCAAAAGGTTTACACAAATCAGCTTGGAGATGTCTGTCCAAAGCATCCGATATAAAATCAGTAAACTAGTTCAAATTAGTGACAGTTGATCCTTACAAATACAAATATGATACGTTCGATTAATTTGGCAAAATTTCATAAATGCGCAAATGGTCTATATGTGATATCTATCACCATGCTTAAATACAGGTACAATTTGACTTGCTTTCCAGCTTGTTGGATAGATAGATATAGACAACAGTAAATTAAACTAATGATGTAGGGCAACCAAGAAACCACTAATGCAATCAACAATAAGAAAGGCATGTATGTTGTCAGAATCACAGATGTTATTATACTTGATTTTTTTCATAGTGTGACGATTAAACTGTTATCTATCGGAAGCAGGATTAAATAATAAAGATAGGGTTAAGCGAGCGCATGATCTACATAGCTTTGCTGTAATTAATTTGGTTTCTCATTTATCTTTTTAGTTATACGTTGAGCTGAAATTGACACTGAGCTATAAAGTCATTGACAATTTCTTTTAATAATAATAATAATAATAATAATAATAATAATAATAATAATAATAATAATAATAATAATAATAATAATAATAATAATAATAATAATAATAATAATAAGTGTAGACACAAGTTAACAAAACAGATACTTACCTAAAAATATAAAACACGGCTGCAAACAGTTTTTGAAAACAGAACTGAGTGCAAGAAATAAGTAAAAGTAATAAACAGCTACGCCATTCCTGTGCTGATATAATTTTTTGAAATAATCAACTGGAGCGACACAGAGCTGGATGTCTTGAAAACTCTAACATGAACAACACGCAACAAGTACAGAATCCATCATGTACATACACTCAGCAGTCAAAAGAATTACGCTAAGTAGAAAAGAAGGGGGAATAGGGGTGCTGGACATAAAAAATCAACACTACACTCAAGCTAGCTAATTTAAGAAACTATTTCGAACAAAAATCAGAATCAAGTGAAATGCATAAAGCTATAACAACATAAGAACTACCATCTAAGTGAAAACATAATATCAACAGAGAACAAAAAAGCACAGTGGAAAGAGAAGATACTACACGGAAAACGTGCAAACCTTTTAACTCAACCACACGTAGACACACAGATCTAAAATGTTTGGCTGACACATGGCAAAATCTGAGGGATTCATGATAACTCTACAAGATGGCATTATTAATACGCGGAACTATAGAAAATTTATCATTTAAAGATCAATCGGCGAACAGCGACGAGTGTAGATTGTATCAAGAACAAACTGAGACAATAGACCACATAATCAGTGGATGTAAGGCACTAGCTCCGAATGATTACACACGTAGACACAATAATGTTGCCAAAATAATACACCAAGAACTAGCATTAAAATATAATCTTATACAACGCGCTGTACCCAGCTACAAATATGTTCTTGCGAATAAATTGGAGAATGAAACGACCAGGATGTATTGGAATAGGGACATCACAACAGATATACCCACATAACATAACAGGCCTGACAACAATTACACATAAAATACACAAAATAATACGCCTTGTCGAAGTGTCGATCCCCAATACAAGCAATTTAAATAAAAAACAGTCTGAAAAGTTTGAAAAATATCGTCAGCTATCCGAAGAGATAAGGGAAATGTGGCACCAAAATGAGGTCTGTACAATACCTATGATACTGTCGACAACTGGCGTCATACCTAGAAATCTTCACAAGGCATTAGAAGTGGGAAGAATGCCTGACATTGTCTGCATCTTCCTGAACTACCAGAATAAAAATTTCTGAGAATCGCTCATCATCCTAATAATAATAGCTACTGTTTAAAGTTGTAGATAATTTGGACACAAATCGTCCTGCCTTTCGGTTATTTATAAATTGCTGACTTCAATCATGCGCCAGAAAATACATGAGCATTGCCATTCAAATAAAATTATCAGTACTGAACAGAAGAGTGTATCAAGAGTATTATGAGCTGCAAAGAACAAATAGCCCTTGATGCTATTATCTTGAAACAGGCTGAAACAATGCAATGGAATCTGAGTGTAGCCTATGTAGACCATCAGAAGGCATTCGACACCACCTTAAAGCCAGAAACATTCTTTTCATATGCAAAGAGTTGAGTCTGAGATGGGTAAATACCATCCTCCAAATAGACAACAAACTTAAGAAATTTCCGCTGCACGAACTCAACAAAATCAATATGCACGTTACCCAATTACTCAAGCCTCCAGCAAATTAAAGGAATAAAATAATACCTCAAAGTACTGCTATTCTGGAAATCACTACAATTCCTTTACATAAATCCGAATAACAGATGCGCCTTACAAACACTGTCAACAATGTGCTCATTAAATATCAGTCCAGAATCAATAATTACTCCAAAGTCCCGTATCCAGAACGCTGACGATGCCTCGTGCAGAGGTAAAATGTACAGGGTTTCTATAAATGATGCATCAAGGATGCTTATGGAAATTGTCGATTAAATCAGTTTGCCGCCTTTCAGGAAAGTGAACACAACAATTTCTTTGACGTATACTTGTCATCTGTCGATTGTTGAATTATTTAATATATTTTAATATGAGAAAACGATTGGGAGCTTGTATTRTCAACATATTCTGTAGTGTTTTGTGCCATAATCAGCTTTAAGGTTGCAGAAAGCTTGCATTTCGGAGCTATGGGCTGACACAGTTTKGTATAACTTTAGGTTATGCATCGGATTTATGAAGTTGTGGCTATAGTACGGCTGTTAAATAATTGTACTATGGTGGACTGAAAGATATTTTTAGCCTGCAGCAATGGTAAAATTTACAAACTAAGTGCTATTAACATTAGCTGCACTACACAAAGCTTCCATAATGCAAGGGTGTAGACTGTAGATAATAATTATTATTATTTCTTACCGTTGAAAGAAATATAGAACTGTAAATTGTTGAAAAATCTTTATAAAGCCATCAATTTCGTGACTATAACTTGATCTGCAACCTTTAGTTTAATGATTGCCGTGCATATTGTATCTTGGCAGCAATTATAAAAAGGCGGCACAGAGAATTCAAAAATCAACGCCGCCCGCGTTGCATGAATCATTTATACAAACCCTGTATATACCCGTTATATAAAAAATTTAAACGAGTCGGTGTTATTAGTTCACTTCTCATTTGTTCCTAAAATGAAATTTCGTGCGAATTCGATAGTGAGATTGTTTCTTGCATTCGTAGAAGTGTATATGCTGAGACAGTACAAAAGGTACGGGATTACTTCTTGTTTATATTAATTTAAGACTTTGCTTTGTACAAGATTCTGATAAAAATTAATTATAGAGGTTTATTTATTAACGCATAGAATTCGTTTTTTATTAATTCACGTAAATTCTAGTCATTTATAAACCTTAAAAAAAAGACTCCTAGAATTCCATTGCTTATGAGGTATCAGGGACAAGAGTTAGCTTCTCCACAATCAATTGTTGATGCATTTGCTACTTTTTTCAAAAGTGTTTTTGTAAATTTTATTTCTTATGCTATCATGCTTAATAACGTATTACCTAATAAGTTAAATTTATCTTCGCTTACATTAACGCGAGTTACAGAGGAAAAGAACTTTTCAGCAGTGAAGGGAGCAAAAGATGCTTTTACCACTGGACCTGACGGGGTATTTAGCTTTATTACCTGTTATAGTGCTCTGGCTCCCGTATCTCCTTTAAGGTACAACTTTAATTTAATTTTGAAATGCTCAGAATTTGGAAACGTGTGCATATTTGTCCTGCTTTTAAAAAAGGAAGCTAAACAGACGTTGAATATTATAAGCATTGCTCTATACTCTGTAAACTTTGCGAAAGTATTTGAAGCTGCGTTATATACAGATACATATTCTTGAAGGTGAGGCAGTGTATTTCTCCTCATCAGCATAGCTTTTTGTGAGAAGAGATCAATTACTACAAACCTGCTTTGTTTCACTCAGTATCTAGCAGAATCCATTGATGGTAGAGATGAGGTTGATGCAAATTATACCGACTTCAGCAAGGCGTTTGATGAGGTTGATTCAGAAGTTGGAGCTAATCGATTAATTGATAGTTCGCCTAGGCCTACCGGCCTTTTATCTCTACGGTACAGTAAACCCGAAAATCCATACTGGAAAATGGAAACCCTTATTTTGGGTCCATCTTTCCTTACAAGGGTGTTGACAGATGAACCATGAACTTAAAGAGATGAATTAGATTCTGCATTTGCACCACCCCGTTTTAAAAACAAAGTTCTGTATTTGTACAGGACCTTAATTATCTCCGTTTTTTGTAGTCGTTGTTTATTAATGAATATTGACTTTTCGAAATCAAATATCCATTGTAGTAAATTAAAACGCTTAAATGCTTGATCCACCATTCAATTTTTACTTAAACTTTTAAATCTTTGGAACCGGATATCTTAAAAACATCCGCTTTCTTGGCCACACTTTTTGACATTTTCATACTCAGATGAGTGTACACTATGAAAATACGTTCGAAAATAAGTTGCCATTACTTAACGAACTCACCAAGTGTTATTTTGCAAGAAAGATGAGCCGTCTAAGGAAATCAACTTAAAAAATACCGGAAATATAACATACATGACGTAATAGACACATTTGACATCATTATAAACCCTGAGATGCTGAGTTTCATTAAAATAATCACTTTATAATATATAAAATGGACTCATTTTCGTGTCTTACCGTGCAGATTCCTGTTGAACCTGTTCTCTTGTGGCATTGAAGAGTCAGTACCGTGCGTTTTGCAAGCAGCCTAAATGCATTTCCTGGCAAACACCGATTTTATTCTTCCGCACTTGGTTTCAAGGCGTTTCATGGCCAAAAATACGCTCACCAGTTCAGCTGCACAATTATCGAGGTATCTTTTCATGAAAGACTTTTCACGCAGTGAGACTTCATTCTCTCACCTTGAAGTTTGTTGGGCGTTTTCGCGAAAACAATGCCTACTTGCCGATTCGAATTATGCAACGAGGTTTGCCTCTTCCTGGCCCGCAGACCTAACAGTACATCCAGCGAGATGTGTGCTTCAGATCCAGGTGCTCTCAGCAAAAACAAAAATAATGGTGTTGTTAGTCGTGCGACCCAACGGACGTGGCCAAGGCGTGGGCCGATACATAATAATCATTACGGTATCGTTGCAGTGATTATTCCACTTGCGAAGCTAGAGGGAATGGATTTAGATTTGCGAAGCAGATACTACGTGATAGTACGTATTTCTTTGACCCCAAGAACGTTTAATTATACTTCCACATTCCAGCAGCCGATGGGGCAACTTCGATCAGTGCCTTAGTATCGTGCATAAAGTTCATCTTTCTCTTTTAACTTCAGGGATAACTTTTGGAATATATCCGTGTGGTGGCAATTTCAAAAAGTCCATATTCAGAAGCCAGCAAACCTGTAAACTTTTAGATAATTTAAGAAAATTTGAATTTCCACACTGTTAACTTTGTAAGGTGTTTTTTCTACAAAAAACCTAGGGCATTTAATTTAACTTCAAGCATGAGATAAGAGAACTAAATAAAAACATTTGAAATATAAATGTTTTGTCTTTAAAACCTTGATGCTTCAAGCTTCATATACCGCGTTTCTAATCAAAAGTTAAACGACGTGGTATTAGTCATCCCTTTCAGACTTTTTTTAACTTAGGCAAGAAACAATAGTCCAGGAATATTAGGGGTTTCACCTCGGAATGAGAGTCAGCTATACACTTGCATACACCTTTAAAAAACCCTAAAACTTGCCTCAAAACCTACTTATCGTAGGGTGTCAGCGACTATAGATATTCCAAGGTCAAAGGTCAAAAAATCGATTTTTTTTTACACATTTATTGCAAATATCTCGTTTCCTATGGGTTTTATGCTATTTGTATTTATTATAAATACTGTAGAGGATTAAATACTCTACAACTTTTTTAATAATTTCATCCATTTTCGAGATAGAGGGCAGAGCACGCGCAGTGTTTAACTATTTAGAGTAACATTCGAGGTCAACCTGTAGTCCCCATTAAAACATGCCGTATAAAGTTTATAAATTATTGATAAATATATAATTCTAAATAATTTGCATTTTTTATTAACTATTACGTTATAATTAATAATTTTTTTTCAATAATTCAGTATCTATTCATTTAATAACACATACCTACTCGTGTAATTATAAATTTTTTAAGGGAAATACTTTAATTTTAATCTTATTTATACTAATTACTTCCTAACTAAATAAAAAGAAAAATAATTCAACTTTTAATTAATGTTTTTATTGAAAAATACCATCATATATTTAAGATCGATGAAATTTAAAAAATTAAGTAATAATAATAAGAACTACAAATTCTAATTTCAATTTTCTTCTTCTTCATCATAATCGTGTTCCAGTCGCTGTAAAATTTCAAATTCCTCGTCTTCAACGTCATTTTTCCCTAGTTCTTCCTGGATTTCGGGATCAAAAGTACCGTCTTCATTGATAGCACTCTGATATGGTGAAGCATTAAGACAAGCTTGCCCATTCTTGCAGTTGCAAAATATTGTGTTAAGTAATTCCTCCGGAGCTGGTGGATTGATTGTCATAACACGTTCCAGGAATTCATAACGCATTATCCAACCCCAATTCTGGGGTTCTAAATCATGCCCTAACCAAGTGTGAACTTGATAATAAACACGGTTGAAATGTTGGTGAGCTGCTGCACTCGTTGGTGGAAGATTTGATAACTGTACAGATTTATTCAGTTTATACAGTCCTCAGATTTTAGAGCATTATAGATTGCCAACAAAGTTCGCAGTCCATTCTCAAATAATGATTGAAAAAATTAATCCAAACAAGCAGATCAGCAGCAAAATAATGAAATAAGAAATTTAGAACCGGGCAGCTGAAATTGCAAGTCATTTAAAATTGTAAAATGTAGATCGTATTTTTTGTGATTGACGATTTGTTACAGAAATGCAATGATTTTAAATGGTCTGTTGTGGCATTGATAACTAATAATTAGTTAACGAAGAATTTGGTGCAACAATATTCGTTTTTTTTTGTATACCTATATCAGATTGTTTAAATTACTAACTAACTGTAATCAAAAAGGATCTCCAAGTTTGTCCAACATAAATTGAATTATAATTTACTACGTCAGAAAAGGCAATATTTTAATTACGTGAGGAAAATAGTTTAAGAGATTTGAACAGGGTGACATATTTTAACTATTTAGCTACACTGGGGGACCACCGGACCTAATGCTGATAAGAGACCGAATGGTTTCCGATTCCTGATCCCAGGACACACCTTGTACCCGGACCCTGCCGAGTTTTAGAAAAGTTTCTATGTCACTATTGATCATTGGTTACTACTTAATCATCCATCCCATTGTCGACGAATTAGTTTGGCTATACGAAAAGAAGTGCATATGTTTATGCAGGTGAAAGATAACTAATTAAAAAGTGAGTTGCAAGATGCTTATGGCAACAGTATTTCTATAAAGTTTTGGAGGGCTATTTTACATAGTATCGGCCTAATTACTTCCACATCCAACGGATGAGAAGTATTGTATCGCCAAAAAAATTTTTAAAATTTTTTATTTGCTCATTCGCTTTAAAATGGTCGAAAACGCAAAAAAGAACAAATTTGAGCAAATAAAAATTTCTTGTTTGTGTATCTGTGGTTTATATATGAACTTGACAAACGTATAAATCTCAGGTACCCAAAGCGACCTATTGTTTTTGCGGTAAGTACGTTATCGGGAAGAGGGCGGAATTGGGAAGTTTTGGTTTTAGTATGTGATTAGTATTATTTGCTCTTATACATTTTCGGTCAGCAAATTGTTTAGAAGATATTAGCAAAAAAGCGTCACTTAAAGAAAACGGTTTTTCCTAAATATCTCTGAATATATTTAATATATTCTAAAAATGAAAATTCCATCAGATAGGAAATAAAATTTCTTACAAAAAGTGTCTTAGAAAATTTGGATAAATAAAATAAATTTTGACATTTTCGAAATATTTCCAAAAAACCTATTTTGGATCCTGTTCGTACGATTCTTTTAAAACTTTGGTATTATATAAAAAATGAAATTTCTGATCGGAAAGCACTCTTGTAATTCTTTTGTTAAGTTAATAATTTTTCGAATTATTTGGAAAAAACAGATTTTAAAAATTTATGTATTTTTTGCTAATATCACGAGGACCGTTTGTTTTAGAAAAAATGTGTAGAGAGAAAAAATGCTCAAAACCTGATTACTAATCGTATAGTATAAGAATTTTAAACGTGTCATTTTGACAATTGGATGTGGAAGTAGTGTCTCAATTTGCAGCGGTTTTTTTTGTCAATTTTAACGCTTATTATAAACCAATTCACGCTTAGTGAATCACCCCTATAAATAAAGCAATCGCTTAGATGCATTTAATGTTTTTTGTCTGGTATCAGATCGCTACTCATCGCAACTTTAAGCAATAGGTTTACCTGAAGGTCTTATATTTCTATTCCATAAAAATCATATTATTACCAACACGTGCGTGGATAGTTTTATTATTCACTTGGCTTTGTCGAAAGGTAGATAAACGTCACTGCGTAACATAATTACATTCATATTCGATACATATCAGTAAAGAAACAAACATTATAATGGCATTTTACCTGTTTAGTTTGATTACCATTTAGTTTAAAAGTTTAAACTTGCTGTAATGAACAGAAAGCAACGTTATAATACTTATTATTTCATATATGTTCAATGTGGTTCTTTCGGAATGAAAAGGAAATTGGTGAAAACGCCGTGGGTGTCGCAGACGCCGCCTACCAGGACCTCTTTTTGTTGATGCGCCAGTTTTGGGAGGTTTTTTGAGCAAAACAATTTGTCCTTCACGTTAGTGCGGAAGGTGTTTAATAATCGGACACTCGCTTTTGTCGGACTGTAGCTATCTTAATCTAATGGCACAACTTTAAGTTAATTTCTCTGGGGTCCCGCGCTGAATTTACTTCGACGCGTCCGGACATTGGAAACGTCCTGAGGAACATAAATCGACCGTTGAATAATTGTTTAGTTAACAGTGTAATTATTGACGTGATTGGCTCAAGGGGCGGAAGAGCGCTTTTTGTGCCACCAAGGCTATCTTCTTTTACCTCTTTCTACGAGATCGGCTCATGACGTTGACAACTAGTTCTCATTGATTCTGACGTTGACGGAGAACCCGAACCGTTTCCATTAAAACGAGGCCCGAAAAAAGTGTCACCGCTAACGAGCTTTTGTCTATTGCGATAATTCAATTTGTTCTATGTGTCATACCAACAAAATTGTAATAAAAAAATGGTGCTGTCTATTGCTTTTATTAAACTTGAATGTTGAGTAACGTGTATCGGTTTCCGATGCCAGCAAAACTAACACGGAAACGGATCGTTCACCTTTCTTGTTCATGCATTCACCACCACGATGTGTGACGTTCGGTTCTGCAAACCGCCGCGCACGGCTGTAGTGCAGGCGTCGCAATCAAGCGCATTAATAAACAATATGGCAAATACGGGCACCGATTACATTGACAATTCGCTCCTCAATTTTACACCGTCGTCATCCCACGACCCACTGATAGGAATCGTGTTTTTGTTTAAGTAAACTAATTATGACGCCGGATCTGCCCCTCGTTGGGAGCGCTTCAGTTTAAAACCTTTGGCGTTTACTGGCTCCGTACGTCATAATTACACCATCCAGACGTTTGTGGATTACAGTTGCAGCCCACACGCTAGCTTGAATAAACTGATTGCATGAATTGCTAATCCATTCTGTAGGTATCTTAAAATCGAGAGATTTTCGCCAGTTTTTCCTTTCAGGAGCGCGTTGCTTGCGGTCAATCAATTGACATAAGCAGATGCAGAATGCTACTTCCTGAGGCCTTTACATTATTCAATCGAGTTGATCAAGTCAAATGAATTCAAGCGCCTTGCATTCAATTTCGCGTTTACACGTATTTTCTAAATGAATGCAAGTACGTTGATTTAAAATGGCGAAAGTACAAGCCAACAAAGCTATTCTGCAAACAGTTTTAGTCGTAGCTAAACAGTTAGAACAAAACATTTGCAAGAAAACAATCGGAGGAAGAGAATGTGGTTTACGGAGTGGTAATCTACTTGCAGGCGGCAAGAAGATGACCTGACCTGACCTGACCTGACCTGACCTGACCTGACCTGACCTGACCTCTTACGTGAACTTAAACTGGAAGATCCTGTTGTGTTCGAACTTATATCGGCCTTTGGGAGATTCCAATAATACACACAACGTAAGGGTTCAACAGGGTTTATTGTAGAACTTCAGATGAACAGGATAGTACAAAAAGAATCGTGAATCGAGCTTACACACGCTCTACGCATGGGAACCGACTTCCCAGAATGCCGCACAGGAAGCTGTCACTATTTTTGGCTAACTGTTCCCGTGTTACCACATTTCACACTAGTCTTTAGACACAACACTCCCCTTCTTACTTAAATATAGTCTTACTACAAGCTTAAACGCTCCGGGGCTTTTCTTGTTCATAAACTTTTCCTAGTCGGACCTTGAATATCCAATATTTTTTTGGGTGTACTAGTTTCAAAAGTAGATTTAACGCTAGTAGATACTCGAGGTTACGACATTGCTACTTGCTCGTTAGTATTTTCTACTTCTACGATAATATTAGGTGATCTATTCATAAAGGGACATCACATCTTTAACCAGATCACTATTGGTTTGAAGGCTTCCGTGGTTGTTGTCGACAACATGTTGTTTTCCGGGCTGGTTCCCACGTTGGTTATTAGAACTTGACGTTTCGACACTCATGTCGGTGTCTTCTTCAGAGGTAGCTCTGAAAGTGAGTGAGAAAATTTCTCATAAAAAGTGTCTTAGAAAATTTATCCAAAATTTTGATATTTTTGAAATATACCCAAAAAAAATTTTGGACCCTGCTCGTACGATTTTTGTAAAATTTTGGTATTATATAGAAAATCTAATTTCTGATCAGAAAGCACTCTTGTAATTTTTTTGTTAAATTAATAATTTTTGAGGTATTTGGAAAAAACCGATTTTAAAAATTTATATATTTTTGCTAATATCACGAGGACTGTTTGCCTTAGAAAAAATGTGTAGAGAAAAAATGCACAAAACCTGATTACCAATCGTTTAGTATAAGAAATAAAAACGTAAATGTCATTTTGACAATTGGATCTGGAAGTATTGATTCAATTTGCAGCGTTTTTTTTTCTAATTCCACATTGCTGATTCTCCTATTAATTACTATAACGTGTTTCTGGTCCATCAGCCGTTGTTGAGTAATGTCTGATTATTGTTATATTATTATTATTATTATTATTATTATTATTATTATTATTATTACTTGTAGTTTTTTGTCACCAGTTCTCGGACTATGTCGTTTTGCTGAGTTCGTAACTAGCATCTTAACTACATCAGCTAAAGGTCGAGAATTGCAAGCCGTGTAAATCTAGAGCTCATGTCGCTCTAATCGAATCCGATTTGCCTGTGGATGTAGGTGCTGCCAGCAATCACCGGTTGAATCAATTAACAGCATCGTGTCGCACTATGGTGTATCCGTGTCCGGCAGTTGCCTTGCCAGATTGTTCATGTATAAATATAATTCGGCTCGCCGTAGGCGTCTGCTGCTGTTATTGGGGATAATCTGATCATATCCGGACATCGCTCTCCGACTGCCGCCATCCGTCACGTACGCGGATTTAAAAAGGAGCCTAAAACAATTTACATTCGTTTGTTCAAAGGATTAGCGGCGCGGTCAGTAGCGCTCGGCGTGTCCGGTGAATTTTGACCGACAATGCAACGCAGTTTTTCCCTCCGCCTCTTGGCGTCAAGCTAAACGATACGTAGCACCATCGGCCAGAGCTAAATTATGATTCCACGTTCGGAAAACTCTCCCCCATCAGCGATTCGAGTCGAATTGCAACTGGAGTTAAACCCTCCCACGAATCTTCATCGAGGGCCATAGCAATATCGGCGGCAGTTTAACCGTCGTAAACTGTACCTCGCAATAAATGGACAAACCTGGAGAGAAACCGATGCTTCTAGTTATGGTTGATTGGGACCGGCCTACCCAATATAAGACAGATCGAAACCCCATTACATCATTTTCTGGTTTACGTCTTTTGACTCGCTCGTATAACGCTCGGCTGCTACGTTGTCGGTTCTCCTAGAACCAACAAGAATACGKATTCCCACATTTTCCTAGCGATCTTCAGGGTTTCACTTCATTCATTTGTGCTATGCCTTTTGCTGTCCTGTGATAAAACGCCTAAATGGCTTCTGATTCTTAGCACGAATAGTAGCATTCTTTTAATTCAACATATGACCATAAAATTTAAGTCGTGTACTTATAATGAAAATGATGACCACAGGGGAAAGCGTGATAAGTCCATTTTTAGCAAATTTGTACTGTTGGTGCCATATGCTACCTATTAGCAAGAGCTTCACTCTCAGATGTATAGGTATGTGTCCTGGGGAAAAAGCTGATAAATCCAAAGATATTAGGTTGCAGTAAATACATACACGGAAAGCTGAAAATAGCGTCATTCTTTTCTTCGTACATTTGACATTTTGACGGCATTAGATAAATACCACGTATAATCCAAGTGACCTTCTTTAAATCATATAATATGCTAGTGCATGGGGTGTCTTACTTTCGTTGTAATTGTAGGGTATCTTGGTAACTATTAATGCTTATATGTGAAAGGCGACATTTTTTTCTCTTGTTCAATTCTATTCTAATAAGTAGATTTACATTTATTAATATCCATTTTATTTTATTTTCGTTATTGATTTATACCCATATTGACTTAAAATTCGATTATAAGATTATTTTGACTATGTTTATTAAGTCGAGAATGAACCGACAGTTCAGATGAGTTATGTCTTGTTTACAAGAAAGAAACCTCTGGGCGAGACCCTTTTCGGAGCAGCGCGACAGTAGTATGAGCGGAGTTTTGGAATGTGATAGTTGGTTAATTCTTAGAGATGATTGTTTCCTTTGTTTTGTGGCTGGACCAGAGTTGATGGACAATTGGAGTATTACCGGATTAAAAGTACTAAAGTCGTGAGTACTGAAATGTATTTTGATTGTTGTCTCTTTGAGAGATTCAAAGGGTAGCATTTTTGTTGTTGAAAGTCCTGACGTCAGGTTTTTATGTTGCTACCAAACTGGGACAGCTTTTGAGACTGTTGTATGATTCTGGTATTTGGGTGCCCTGCCAGCAACGGGGGAACCGATGGTATTTGGTATACCGTCGGTCCAGTTAGTGTCCGATACTCAAATCGACAACTGGTGTGCCTGGGGTTAAGGATAACCACTTGACGCATCGCAGTGTATGACCCTCGATGTTGATCTCAGAATGGGCACTTCTGAGGAGACCTTGTGATGGTCAGAAACTCACATGCATGCGCTATCGCTTGCCGATGCGGCTGCTTGGTAGAATAGTTAGTAGTTGTTGAAAATTATTGTTTTTGTTTAATAACCTAGGAAATTAGGCCAAAGGTGGAAATAAGAACAGGGGGGCTCAGGCGAGAAGACACTTTGTGACTAGCCTGGGGGCATCGTTGCCCCCCGGTGAGTTATCTAAATTTGGTTGTGCAATTCAGTACAGTAAAAGAATGTTCTGTTTGTTTCCGGTGTTTACTGAGTGAACGAATACTCCATTTGGTCCATAAAAAGCCACTGATTGGTTAATTTCTGGATGTCATGAACGAGGTGGAGGGAGTGTATTGGATTTCTTTGTTTTGGTATGTTACTTACTGGTATTCTTATGCAAATACGTCCCATGTTTATTTAATTAACAGCAATTAATTATTTATTAATCAACGAACATTTTTTTACCCCTTACAAATGTTTGAATACATGTGTCGGTTAGTCATATCTGGTAAGATTATTTTATTAGCTATTATTTACAGACCGCCCCCTTTCAGTAACTTTTCTAGATTTATTGAGGAGTTTGAACATTTATACACGGAGTGCGTGGCGATTGGCGATGTATTTCTGGCCGTTGGAGATTTTAATGTTGATTGACGGGGGCTCGCATTATATGCTCAAAAATATATTGATCTCTTGGAGGCCTTTGGCCTCACTCAACTTTTGAATGAACCCACTAGAGTAACGAGTAGTTCAGCAACTCTTATGGATCATATAATTGTGTCGAATGTTACTGTAATTGAAAAAGCCTTTGTTGACGCAGATCATACGATTTCTGATCACACGGTCATCGGTTGCACTCTAAATATTAAACCAACTGTTAGCGAGCCAAAGATATTGAAATATCGATGTTTTAGAAACATTAACCAGCAGGAATTTCTTCATGATCTTTCATTGGTTTCTTGGAGGTCAGTATATTGAAGTAACCAGGTATGCCATCCTCAAATTTCTGTATTTTATTCATATTGCCTCTCAATTTGTTCAGTTTATATTTCGTATCGGTTTTGGGAATGGGGCATATTTGTGACGTTCGAGGGGTAGGTTCTTAAGTGGACGAGAAACAGATGCGCTTCAGTTTCAGTGTGTTCCTTCAACTGTTCACAGATTAGTACTGTCTCAATTTTTAATTCTTATTGTTTGTTTCTTTGCAATCAGATTATGTAATTAGTTTTAAACAAGTACCATTGTCATCAATTCAACGCAGTTGTTTAACTCAAACAGTTCTGTTAATTAATGAATTAGGACAAATGCTGTATTTGGAGTGCACGGTAACATTGAAAGTTATGCTGCTGTTGTAGTCTTTTTTTAACTATTTATGTCATTTTCTTAACTGTGTTCTCGCATTCTTTGATTATCTGTATCCTCGCAGCAATATTATATGTGATGCTTGCAAGTGTGATGTAAGAGCCTTGATGTATGAACTAATATTTTCTCCCATGCTGGGCAAACATCTGGTAAAAGAAAAACCAAGATTCTTGCACCAAACCATTCAACTATATAGCTGAGTTGCCTCCCGCATGGGACCTCAGTACCTGTTGACCATAGTCGGCTATGCTAACAAAAAATCTCTTCAGTTTTGAATCTTGAGAGTGAAAGTGATATCGAACACAGATCTAGAATTGGCAGTTCATTCATTGTTTTAAATAACAATTTTCAGCAGCATTGCTACAATTTGTTAACCCTCCAAGTTTGATCTTGTTTAGTAATAAATTAGTTGTTTTGAGATTGTTTCGTATTATTTATGATAACATCAAATCTCCCTATTTACGTGAGTAACCAGTGCATCGAAGGTATACGTTTAATTAAAATAACACAACGCAGGTAAGTACTGGACGATCACATTTCAATCTCTACGAACCTGGGTATGTTACATTACAATATGAAATGACAGAAATCGAAAATAAAGTTAACTATCTTAATTATAATATTTTAAAATGCATGCACCAATTATAACTTCCAAGATAACACGAAAAGCAGCTCCCTGGCTCACGGATAATCTACGGTTTATGATTAGAATACGAGATAAAGCATTATAAAAATTGAGCACTGGAGCTATTACAAGCAATTAAGAAACTTGGTTAACTCTACTATTATTCGGGAAAATGGGCTCAGCTCTATGAAGGTTTGTATTAAAAAAGATAAAACTAATAGAATACCTCGTGAGTTACTGGATCTAGATAAATTAAATATTTTTTTCTGCGTAGCACTAACAGTAATTTCAAACCCGTTCCCGAACTGATACAGTATTATTTGGAAAACAGTATTGCGCCATCATGTATGGAATTTTTGTTCACTACAGAAAAAGAAGTGCTAGGTATAATAAACTCGATTAAAATAAACGCATCTGGTTGCGATAATATTAATGTAAATCTGATTAGGCTTGCTATACCCGTCATCTTACCAACAAATAACACATATTGTTAACTTCGTTATTGGTCATAATAAAGTTCCTGAAATTTGGAAGACAGCCCTAGTTACACCAATAACAAAGAAAACTAACCCAGAGGACATGCGGCCAGTTAGTATACTACCTATATTGTCTAAAGTGCTTAATTAATTAAATTATGACCTCCCAGATTATAGCTCATGTTAGTAAATATAATGTCATTCCTAAATACCAGTCGGGCTTCAAAAAGGGCTATAGCTGCGAGACAGGCCTCTTACATGTACTCGATGATGTCATAACAACTCTTGATAAGAATCAATTTGCTGTACTAATTGTATTAGACTTCTCGAAGGCTTTCGACACTCTTAATCATAGTGTTTTGATTGCTATGCTTCACTAGATGGGATTTACGGATGGAGCAGTTGAGTTGGTGCCTAGTTACTTAAAAAATAAAATTCAGTATTTGAGGCATAATGATATATTGTTTGGGACGGGGTATGGTCGATTGGGGTACCCCAAGAGTCAGTCCTTGGTCCCCTGTTATTTATGATATATACTTCCGTGCCTGTTGAAAGTGTTAGGCATTGTAAATATCACCTTTACGCCGACGACACGCAGGTCTATTATTCCATGTCGATAAACTGATCATCGCAAAGAATAGGGTAAATGAGGGCCTAAGTAATTTTTGCAGGGCGGCTGAGCGGCATGCTCTTCAGTTGAATCCAGCTAAATCTAGAGCTATGCTCTTTGGTGGCTCATCGTCGGAAGTATCACGAGAAACGGTTATTCAGGAGTTAAAACTAGAGGTGGGAGGACAGAGTATAATATTCGCTATTGAAGCAAGAAATTTGTGAGTAACTATTGATTATTAATTAAGATTTACAGAGAGCGTTTGCAAATTTAAGAATAATATACAGCGTTAGAAAAATAATTCACTATAAAACAAAAGTTTTGCTTTGGGAACTGCTCGTGTTGTCCCATTTCAATCATGCATCAGCAGTACCTATATGGTCCTTGCCTTGAAGCATGTGATAACCGTCGGATTCAGCTTCTGCAAAACTCGTGTCTAAGACTTATTTTCGGCATTCGCAGAAAATTACTTTTCGTACGGATATGCATAACGTAAATATACATTGGAAAGATTTTCTGACAATTCCTTCTTATAGGTCTGCTGCATTCAGGAAGTAATTTTCATACATATGTAAAGAGTACAATGCAGTGCCCTTGAAGTTGAAAAGTCTTAAGCATCCTATATTCCGGAAAAGTTTTCGAGCACACCTCTTGTGTATTCAGTAGGTTCAGTAATTATGTTTCTGCACCCCCAAGTTTTTTTTGTTTTTTATATTGTTGCAGAGATGATTGTTGATTATTGGTTTTGTTTCATATAACAATTTTTTTATATATACAGGGTGCGCCATCTCGAGCTTCGGTATGGAAATATTTAATAACTTTGTTATCCATTGTCGGTATGACTTGAGAAAAAATAATTTGGAAACGTCATTTCAGTACAATTTTAACCTTGAATAACTTTACACCTAAAAAACGCACTGAAATTGTGACCATGTATTTGGAAAATGGTCGTTCAATTGTGCTTGCTCAACGTGCATACTGTCGAAAATACCGCGGTCCTAAAGTGCCGTCTGATAACACCATACGCAATGTGACTAAAAATTTCGAAGAATCGGGGTCTGTGGTAAATCATCAACGCGTTTCAGTTCGTAAAAGACGTTCCAATGAAATTGTTGAAACTGTCAAGCAGAGTGTTTTGAGAAGCCCAAATCTGTCGTATCGTCACCGTGCCCAGCAGCTAAACATCAAAGGAACCACTCTTAGGAGGATTTTAAAGAAAGATCTTCCTTACAAAGTGCAAATAACTCAGCGATTATTGCCTACAGGCGATCCCCGTCGCTTGGAATACGGAAAAAGCGTGGTTCGAATTGCCCAGGTTGATTCCGAGTTTTGGAATCAAATTTTGTTCACGGACGAGGCCCATTTCCATCTCTCTGGCGGAGTGAACAAACAAAATTGTCGATTCTGGGGCACATGCAATCCTCACATTATCCACGAGAAGCCATTGCATGACCAGAAAGTCACTGTTTGGGCCGGCGTTAGCGCCAAAATCATCATCGGACCATTTTTCTTACGTGAAGGCGAAACCGTCGATGGCGACCCTTATCGGTGGATTTTGGCGCACTATGTGATTCCAAAAATGCGCGAAAAAAATTTATTGAACTTCTGTTTTCAACAAGACGGCGCCCCATACCACAAGGCGATCAAAACGATGAACTTTTTGAAGCGAAAGTTCCCCGGCCGTTTGATGTCGAAAGGTGGCAATATTGAGTGCCCTCCAAGATCGCCGGATTTGACGCCGCCAGACTATTTTTGTGGGGTTATCTAAAAAGTAAAGTATACGCCAACAAGCCCACGACATTGGAAGCGCTCAAGACCAACGTTCGAGCTGAAATAGAGGTAATATCGCCCGAAATGCTGGCCAAAGTATTGGAAAATTCGAAAAAAAAGAGCACAATATTGTATGGCTCGTAAATGTGGTCATTTGTTGGATGTTGTGTTATAAGTACAGTTGAAACAAATTGTAAAGGACTAAATCAAATAAAAAAACACTAACAAACATTCACTTTCACTACTTGCCGAAGTTATTCAATATTTCCATACCGAAGCTCGAGATGGCGCACCCGTTACATATGTCAATATGGCATGGTTAAGTGGAACAGCAGTTTCCCTATGGGGAAAACTGAACTTCGTCATTTTCGCTAATGGTTATATCTTTCTTTTTTTTTGTGTATCAAATTGGCCAAATAAAGACATTGTATTATAATAATAAAAATAACAATAATAATTTTATTAGTCTGCATTACAGATAACGTCAAAAGAAAAGGAAAAAGTACATTTTGAATTACATATTATAGAAATTCTATTTAAAAAAATTCCTCAGAGGTGGTGTGTCTAAATGTAATCCTAAAAGCTTTGTGACCCCGGTGGGTCCTGTTTTGCGTGATGCTGTGAACATAATTTGTACAGTTTTTGCCGTACGGAAGTGGTGATGCTAAGCTATTGAGATACCGTTGTCTGCTATATTAATTTATATACTAGCTTTTAGTAGCTACAAGAGGAATGAATGTGCAGCAGTAGAAAGAAGTAGATAGTAGTTATACGATCATGTAGATTGGTACATGATGGCCTGTTTTGTTTATCAGTATACATTGGTTGTCCTTATTAAGAATAGTTCATACTCGTGCTTGGATATTTCGTTTTTTTAAAACGATTCTGTCAGCAAGAGGCCAAATCCCATTTACTGGTCGAGCATTCGCCAGCATTGTAAGTGTTCTTACATTTGCATTATATAATATTTGATAAGAGCTAAACATCATCATCATTATTATCGAGAAAATACCTAACATTTTCAAGCGGAGTAGTAAATGTTACGTAGTAAATATTTTTTGGTGAAGCATTAGCACATTTCCCTAGTAGTTTTCAAAAAAACCCGGTTTTGATACATTAATGAATATTTATACAATGGCGGGTTGAAATGATGCTGTAACAGGGTCGCTACGGTACGGAGGGCTTTCGTGAATGGTCGGCTAGGTGTGCGTGGTATTAGAATAATTGCACGGGTGCACAATCGGCGAAAAGACAGGCACCTTGTCAGCACGGGCGCTTTTGGGTTTTAATAACCGTGACATCCTCAAAGAAAAGCTTCGTTAGGGGGCGAAACGCGAAGAGCTCATTTGGCAGATAGCGCGGCCGTCCGCACGCTGCCTTGCACATATGCACTAATAAATATTAACATTAATGGGTATCATTCTTTACCCGGTGCGCGCTCTGCAAACTGACGTTCGTGATATACAGGCTACTTGTATTAGAGCTTCGCTTTATTATTTATCTTTACTGATGATGGATGATTCTATATTTCAGGGGAAATATAAGTTTATATCCCGGACGTCCGCTCGGCGGCCGCGTCTGCACACGTGCCATCTCTAGGTGACAGGGTGGACGTTGCTGTTAATTACGTACTTGTCTCGCCTTGTTTCGGTTTAATGAAACACGCCACCGCTTGTCTTTCAGAGGTATGCCCTCTGTGACACGACCGCGGAAGGCTTAGTTTAATMTGATTTCTAAAATACGTTTTTAATGAGCTTCTTTATAACCATTCAGCAGGGAACGGCGAAAAAGAAACACACGACTTTTTTTTCTCAATACACGCAGTGACTCGGTTACTTGGTTTCCGAGACGTGTCTTATTTTTAGAGCATAAAATATTGAAGTACTTAATAGCGTCCTACGACGATATTGTGTTGTCCTCCTTTCATCAGAATTTTGTAGATGAGGGCGGATTCCCGTTCTGGAGGTTGTCCGTTAGATGATGCGGAAATAGCAGCGTAAACAAGCTAAAATTACGACACGCGATATTCATGCAGGGCCGAACTTTCCAGAGGAATGGATGTGGTAGAACAAACAAGTTTTTAGTTTATTTTTCGCCACTAGGTGACTGCTCGTCGATGTTTGGTGTTCGAACTATTGAGCTTTAGGGATCGCATATTTTTATAGTGCATTTTTCAAACAATAAATAAAGATTTCTTAACTTTACTTAATAGATTAACTATGGTATAATTTAACTCTATTTTTGTGAATTAACGTTTCTTTATTGTTTTTCAACCCTCTCACCTTAGGACAATAATCTTCACTTACTTAATAAGGTCCTTCCTTTGTTTATATTTCAGTAGTTGCACTTTTCGCACTCCTTTACACTTAATTAAGTTTTTACGACCACCCTTTCGCGCCTTTTGTAACCCAAATTTTAATTCTATTGCATAATTACTTATATTATACACGGTTTCTACAAATGATCCATCCAGGGCGCTTATGGAAATTATCGACTGAATCAATTTGCCGCCTCTCGGGAAAGTGAACGGCACTATTGCTTTGACAAATACTTGTCATCTCTCGATTGTTGAATTATTTAATATATTTTAACATATTCTGTACTGTTTTGTGTAATAATCAACTTTAAGATTGCAGAAGGCTTACATTTTGGAGCTGTGGGCTGACACTGTTTCGTATAACTTTTAGGTTATGTATCGTATTTGTGAGGTTGAGGCTACAGTAAACCTGTTAAATAATTGTACTATGATGGACTGAAGGATGCTTTCAGCCTACCGCAATGGTAAAATTCACAAACTATGTGGTAGTAACGCTAGCTGCACTGCACAAAGCTTCAAGGGTGTAGACTGTAGAGTTCACCACAAGCCTACTTATACCTATAATTATTGTAATTTCTCATTATTGAAATAAAAATAGAACCGTAAATTGTTAAAACATCTTTATATAGCCATCGATTTCGTGACTGTAACTTGATCTGCAACCTTTAGTACTATCGCCGTGCTTATTGCAGCTTGGAAGCAGTTACAAAAAGGCGGCACAAACAATGCAGAAATCAATGTTGCCTGCGTTGCATGAATCATTTATAGAAACCCTGTTTAATGGATCTACACTAATTCCTGAAACATTAAAATGAATGGTATATAATTTTCTGAATACTAATTCATATGGCACATGTTTAGTTTCTGAATGGACAGTTGTATAGTGAGAAAAACACCAATAAGATATCCACGAACTTTAATTAAATGAACTATTTTTAACTACGTTTCCTAAAAATGCTACGAGGTGTTTATGAATGTTTTCAAGTGCACCAATACTTTCATGATGGTACGCGGTTGAACTCAATTTTATAATATTTAGTAACTTAACACTTAACACACAGCCATAGTAGAAAACATGAATTCCGTTCCTTTATCAGTCGCTACTTCTACGGACTGCCATACCTTAAGATAAAATTATTAACAAAAGCCTTAGCAAGTTACCAGTGTGTACATGCAATTTTAACAATCAATTGGCGCCCAATTTTAATTTTATTTAATGACGAGCCTACCCCGTTCTCCGGACAACCACAGGAGCCCCCGCTGTACAAAGCGACAGTATACGCGTATTCACCATTTTCTGCATTCAGATTCGTTAGGTATACTTACCATTTGTAATACAATTGCGCAATGCAATTTGGATTCCCCTAATGCTATGTAGGTTTAGCACTGCCAGTTCCCTGTGCTGGATTAAATAACATAATTCATGACCTTCGCACTAGTCTTAGAAGAGTAAATTAACCATAGTATGGAACCAGCAGGATATTTCAGATTCTGTTAGACCGATTTTTCTGAAATCGTGCATGGGCCTATGGGTAATTAAAATGCATTTTTTTGGTATTTTTTTCAACTCCGTGTCAATTCTTGTTTCCGAGATATGGGCGCAAGTTGCATTTTTCTAAATGGAAAGGGGGGTCAACGGGCACATTATTGAATCCTGACTTCAAAATGGATCATACTTGTACAATATATTGCTTCTGATTTGAGAAAAGTGTGATAACTTGGATCTTACTAAAAACTTCGGGATAAAACCGTATTCGTTATAGCTAAATAAGAACAAAAACTACAGGTGTCTCCATTTTCCTCGTGACTGGTGATAATTTTCATTCATTTTTTTATTTGTAATCGCAGTGTCTCAGAACATGATCGCATTGAAATTTTGATGATGATTGGTTATGGGGATAGAAGGCGAACTTATTCGGAAGTAGTTGCGTAAGAATGGTACATAGTATACCTTGCACTGAATTACGATTTTTTGGTTCGTCCTCGTKTACACTAATCCCTCAATCAATCCTCAAAACAGATATCTTTCCGAATACGAGTATCACTTTTAAAAACCCAAAGTGAGCCTCTATTAAATATTCCGCGAAATCCTACCTGTTTACTCTCTTGCGATCTGTTTTTTGCACTTTTTTGTCGACCTGCTCGGCGACCAGTGCCGCATAAAAAACGGGACGATTCACTTTTGTGGCGGGTGAGGCATAGTTTAATGCGACGTTGATTTGTTAGTATCGCCGGTGATAAGCGATCGTGCGTTTGTGGTTAATTACCGAGTGTTTTTAATTTGCATTTTCGGAATTGACTTTCGAGTGTTGTGATGGGTGGACTGGTAGAGAAAGATACTGTACTACGCTTCAATAATGTAAGTCATGTTTTGTAGCTTTAAACTTAATTTTGTACAAGGGATGTATGAGGAACTGCAGTTAGCGCATTTTAACGCAAAATTTAGCTTGAACAATGAATAAAATCATTACAATTACTTAAAAATACTCTACAACGAAATTTAAAAATAATTAGCATTTCGAACCCACTACCGTTTATTTTATGCGCACAAATTTTATTCGGTTATGTGTTTTTTTCTTTGCCAGAATTTTTGGGACAGCTAGCAATATATCCTAAAGAATTACCCTTATGGCTGTAGAAGACTAGATGCATTTGTACAGCATTTTTTGTAAAAAAAATTATTGCTTTACTTCTTTTTCATATGCTGAAAACTGCTTTATCGTTTGCAACTCTATTGGCGCAATGTGGTAGTTCATTCATTATCAAAAGATTACAAAAATCGACATGAGTAGATGGGGATGTACATTCTAAAACTCCACTATCCTAATTAATATTTAGGCTAAAACACGAGGTGCATTAAAAAGTTGTAGGTACAGTTCAAACTTGAAATTGCACTGGTGACGCTTAATGCTGAAAGATCCTGTGCTAATGGAAGATATCGCTTAATTTACCATTTCTAATAGCTTAATTTCCAGTTCTTGCAATCACCAAGGTAATTAAAATTTTTGTAGTATGCACACCCCAAATATATTCTCTAAGAAACCGGCATATGCAGAAATTTATGAGTATTGCATTCCTTCACAGCAGGATTCTTTATAAACTGGTAATAGACACCGATATTCTCAACTATATCGACTAAAAGGACTGGACTTCAAATTTTTCAAGTGGACCGGGTTTGAAATATTTAAGCTAAATTAAAATAATTGAAATAAAAACACAGACATGCAGAGTCGAATACGTAATCAAAATGACCTAAACTGAAGCATGTTATAAGTAGAATCCTGGCGATCATTGTGGTAGAATGGAAGCTTCCCTCAATTACTGTAACTATCAAAATCACTGTCACTTTCATTTTCATGCTTCATTGATAGATTTTCCACTTTGAATTAGCCCCATATAATTTCTATATGCGTACTACACCTTTGAGTTTTTCGGAAAAATTCATAAACGTAGAAATAATTAAGAAATATAGACATTTAAAGTTACTGTCTATATATAATTATGAAAAAAGCTAAAGACAAAGTTTATGACTAAATATATGCTATTTGCAAGCTTTCGAAGGCGCAGTTCTAACCTAGAAATCAAGATTAATCTTTTGATGCTAGTTAACTAGAAAGGCTTCGTACAAAACGTTCTTGTTCCACCATTATTTTGGCCTTGAGACACACTATTAATTATAGTACCAACATCACTCAAAGCTGTGAAAATAATAAACAACTTTCATAAGAATGTCCTTTTTTGGATGAAATAATACCTACTTCATCTGATGGGCATTATACTCTAGTATCCTAGTAGGAGTTTAAGTGTGTTCGTAAAGTCTGTTATTCTTAGCTTGCTTCACAGAGTCAATTTCTAATCAGGTACTTTGAACAGCATTAATGTTTCTTTTACTGAGAAGCTGTAATACCGAGTTTTACAAATGACACCTAGACATATTGCAAAACTGATAACTGAAACTGATATCCCAAAAGTTCATATTACGACAAGATAGAGCTCCGTCTCATTGACATAGAGAAGTGAACTCTTCTGACTTATTTGGACTACTGCATTCGCAAAGTTTTTAATGAACAAAATAAATGCGAATATTATTTATTGGCATTACCGCTGCCCATAGACAATTTTTGTCAGAATCGTTGCATTATTATTTCCATAGAACTACGAAAATGGCTAAAGTGTTTTTTAAAGTCAAAACTTTATATTTCCGGAAGACATTTTGTCAAATCTATCATATTAATACTTAACACCATAGCACTCCTTGTCTGTGAGAACTGTGCACGTGTGTTGATTTTGAGCACTGCCAGTTCTCTGTGCTGGATTAAATAACATAATTCATGACCTTCGCACTAGTCCTAGAAAAGTAAAATAAGCATTGCCTATCAAGAAGGAAGGCCAACATAAATTATTGCCCAGATCCAGAGTTTGTTCGTGTTGGGATTCCCACAAGGTAGTACGATTGATCCGTTCTTGTCTATTATTTATACAAATGAAAACCGAAACATTTTTTCGATGATACAAATACGGAGATAACCTTTCAGGTTGTAGTTCTAACTGCATCCAAGGCTATGACTATATGAAAAGGTGGTTCACAGGTGTTAAATTAAGAAAGAAAAGACAACCATTTTGAAGCACTTGCACCCATTTTGCTCAGTGATCGGATTGCTAAGTTTCTCGGCCCCAGCTGATTAAAATTTGTTCGCGGTAAAACTAGATTTCGATTTGGTAATTGTAATTCAAAAAATGGATCACGGGCAAAGCTACTGTGTCTCAGAGCGGTAGMCTTGTTAGTTTTGAGCTTCTTAGCAGCCTTTCAAGGATATTTACGTTTTCTTTGATACAATCGGAAATGCCCTTGTAGGTAACATTATTATTAAAATTCTATTTTATCAAAAATTTAACATAACGGTGAAGAACCATATCAAATACGCGCTGCAATGCTCCTACAATAAATTTGAGTTAAGTTTACGAATCCTGTAAAATCATACTTCAATATCTATAACTTATAGAGTTTGAGCTGTAAAATTAAATTACGTTTACTGCAGTCACCTAGTTGCATCTCAAAACTCGAGTCTTGCTGGAGCAATATGTTCCGATAGATAAAAAAAAACAGAACCGGCAATTCTTGCGCTGTTGTTATTTTCGAAAAGTCTCGTGTACACTAAAAAACAATTTTTATTAAAAAAATTTAAATGCTTAAAACCAAATGTACAGGGTTTATATAAATGATTCGTGCAACGCGGGTGGCGTTGATCTTTGAATTCTTTGTGCTGCCTTTTTATAACTGCTGCTACATTATGCACGCCGATGACTACATCAATGAGCACGATAGTACTGAAGGTTACAGATCAAGTTACAGTCATGAAATTGATGGCTTTATAAAGATCTTCCAACAACTTATGGTTCTATTTCTCTTTCAAAGGCAAGGAATAACAATAATTATTGGTTTAGTAGGCTTGTGTCTACACCCTTGCACTGTAGAAGCTTTGTGTAGTGCAGCTAACGTCACTACCACTTAGTTAGTGAATTTTACCATTCCGGCAGGCTAAAAACATCTTCCAGTTCATCATAGTACAATTATTTAGCAGGCTAACTGTAGCCACAACCTCACAAATACGATACAAAACGTGCAAGTTATACGAAACAGTATCAGCCCACAGCTCCGAAATGTAAGCTTTCTGCAATTGATTACTAGTTGATTATTACACAAAACAGTACAGAATATGTTGAAAATACAAACTCCCACGCGTTTTCTCATATTAAAATATATCAAATAATTCAACAATCGAGAGATGACAAGTATACGTCAGAGCAATCGTTCCGTTCAGTTTCCTGAGAGACGGCAAATTGATTCAATCGATAATTTCCATAAGCGCCCTGAATAACGGAAGTTTTTTTAAACATGATACAACTTTCGATCGCGATGGTTGTAACATCAGCTATCAGTTTGCGTCCTACAAGTGGCATTTATATTAAGTATAGTGTGGCAAATCATCATGAACAGATTCACGCTTGAACAATTCTATCAAATAAAAAATATGTTGAAAATCAATCGTCGATTCGAAAAAGTATAGACGAGTTCGTAAATTTTACAGGGCACATAATGGTCCATCTGAGCAAGCCATTCGTCGCATTGTGAACAGATTTGGTGCCACATATTCTGTAGAGTCTAGAGGACGCAAGAGAGAATGTGCATACTGAAGATAATATTGCCGCTTTAAAAATGAGTGTACAAAAAACTTAAAATTATCGATTCGTCAACGGTCGCAGCAATTGTGGCTTAGTATAATATTCAGCTGTTACAGGACTTAAACACACAAGTCCATCACTTTCGCCGTTCTTTCACTGATTGAGCTTTATAACACTTGTAAGCGGACCCATTGTTTTATCGCAAATTTGTGTTCAGCGATGAGGCTCATTTTTGGCTTAACGGGTTTGCCAATAAACAGAATTGGCGGATATGAAGTCATACCAATCCAAAAGAAATCCTGCCTCTACAATCATGTACAAGCTGGTGGTATTACTGGACCTTATTTCTATAAATGAGACTGGAGATAAGGTTACGGACAATAGGGAATACGAGCCATACGACGAAATAAAATATGGACTTATTACACAAGATTTGGTGATAACATTGAATAAAAGTCCTATATTCACAAAGATGATAAGTTGATTTAAAGAACTGAATCTGGTGAGTGCCCACCTAGGTCTTGGGATTTAACGGTTCTAGATTATTTTTGTGGGGCTCCGTAAAGTCATTGTTTTAAGCTAATAAAAAGTTTCGGAAGCCAACATTGTTCGTGTGATTCGTGGCGTACAACCACCGTTGCTTGATAAAGTGATCCCAAAATTGTTCTATCAGAATGCACTTCGTCAGGAGCAGCCGCCGCGGTGGTCATATGCCGCAAGTAGCTTTTAAATGTTAATGCAGTATATGGCTCTTTCAAATTTCCAGACAGTTGAATGGTCCCAAAGCTACTGTTGCCGATGCAAGAGATTCAAGGTGCGGACACCAACGTGTTTCTTGGAAAACATATTTTTCACAGACGAAGCATGTTTCACAAGAAATGGTGTGATAAATTTTCACATCTTACACGTGTGGAGTAATGAAAATCTATTACCATACTTTCCTTTCTTTTCAAAGACTATAAATTAGATGTTTGGGCAGTTATCGTAGATGAGAATTTAATCGGCTCAGTGGTTATACCTGCTCGATTAAACGAGCCAGTTTATTTAGATTTTCTATCGAACACATTGCCATTATTGTGTAAAAAAATGTGTAATTCATAATTTATGCTTGTCAAAAGAAGTAGTCACAACAAAAACAAAACGGACAAATAAAAAACAGTTAATTAAATCAGTATCACAAATACGGCTACAGACTTTTTGACACAGCCAACTATCAGAACTCGGAGCACTGATATCGCGTCGCTCTATACCTTCTAGCAGAAACGGTTAACTTTAGATAAATTTTCAAAGAAGCAAAACTTTTAGATACTTGAAGAGTCTTTACAATGGAGTAATCTAGGTCGCAAGAAATTAATATTCGTAAAAGTTCTGGCTATTCTAAGTGTACCCCGGAAACGAAAAAACAACTTCCGGTTCGCAAAATTTGTCAAATTTTTCACGAATAGTGTGTCTAAATGAATCACAGTCAACTGAAAAAAATCGTTATCGTATGTTAATTGTTTACGGAGTTATTAACAAAAATCCACTTTTTCTGTCAAACTTTGGAGGAAAGGAAAAGGGAAAGCACAAAGCAGCACAACGTGGGAGGAGCTTCTTAGGACAGGTTACCACCAGTGATCGTGTCAAAGCTCGCCATGAAAGAGCAGTCACTCATAGGCAGTTTAAGAAAAGAAATCTGCTGTGGCTCTACAACCCACGAAGGAGCAAAGGCCTTTCGCTTACGTTGTCGCCATCGTGGGAAGGACCTTACAGAATAATAAAATGGATTAACGACGTAGTCTACAGAATCCAGCTCAGCCCAGGGTCAAATATGGAGGTGGTACATAGGAATCGTTTGAGAGAGTACTACGGAGATTCCGAGGGATGGAACTGATCGGGACGATCAGTTCTAAGGAGGGGGTAGTGTTGCGGATCAGCGACATCTGTGGACGAGAGTTTCAGGCTTGTGGATGCGGTGTGATAGGAAGTAGTGATCCTATCTACAAACAGATAGCAGGAAAATGTACCGCAATTATCCGGGGAACGAAACTATCAAACCTGACCTGATAATCTTTATAACTTTTATAATCTTTAATGTTAAATTTGATTGGTTTGGTTTCCTCTCCCACCTCTTTCTAATATTTTGCACTAAAATGGCGGACAATTGCGGTACTTTATCTATCTAGTGACTTTAGATTCCGAGGTCGATACTCTCCAGAGGATTCGATTTCGCGAAGTTTCGAGAGCGCCTGGAAGGTGTCGCTTCTGGAATTTTCGATGGAAGGTATAAATAGCCCGACAGAGAAAAGCGCGAGTAGTTCTGAATTCAAACAGCGGTTACCGAGCGAGCGAAAGGCTTAGTGAATAGGTGTTTTTAGTGCAAATGTGTGCAGCATAGTTGTTTAGTGCATTTGTTAAAATAGTGGTGTTTTGAGCTAGTTGTGTTAAGACGTAATGTATTTGATACAGGTGTTTTGAATATAAGGAGTTTAGTCAGAAATTTGCATTTTCGAGCATTTTCGTAACAATACGAAGAATATAAAGACACTGATATAGTTATGACAAATTTGTTATACAGGGTGTCTTGTAAAATGTCTAATGTTTTTGAAGTGCGCGAGGCCTTTCCAAGCGCAGCGTCGGGTTCCTGGGAACGGAATGTAATGGAAAAATGTTCCAAATCCAAATATAAAAGTGGATTTAAATTTCTATTAATTGTCAGCACACATGAATGAGAATTTTATAACTGAGGAATACAAGATGAGGTCTACGTGATTTCCTCCTCTACTACATCCACGATAAACTCAACTTGAAGATGCTTGCTTACTACAGAAGTGGACGAAACGTTAGCGAGAAAGAAATCGCTTTGACCACGGTCAACTAACCCCGAATCACCCATCACTAAATTTAAAAAATAGAAATCTTTCGATCTCGAAGAGAGATTTTGACACGTTCAAATCGAATCAAGGGTTTAAATAAAGGTTAACTGGTACTAGAGAAAGTAATAAAATATTCTCTTGCAGGCTTCGAGTTGTAAATGGTATTAAAACTGCTTGATCTCCCCAAAAGTCAAAGATGCGGATCCCGGACCAAGGCTTCTCACACAAAATTGATAGTTGGCGTGGGCGGGCGGCTGCTGCACGCTTCAGAAGCGCAACGTTTAATTCAGAAGCGGGATAGGCGCTCGGTGTCGCGCTAATCAAGTGCGTGAAAAGTTCGCGCGTCTGCCCGTGACGCTTTTACACGGTGCAAGGGCGCCGACGCTTTTTATGCATACAAATAGCAGCAAGTTGTTAACCTAAGTTGACGCGATATATTATAAGACGCCGGCTGTCATATACAAATATCGCGAGATCAATGATTGACGCGGAAACTTAGCGGTCCGCGAGCCKGGGAAACATGTGGCACGGGCGCAGCGTCGGTAAAGTGGCGCGAGAGCGCCGCGACGCGAACAGTCGCAGCGAAGCAGCTACGTTCGACGGACGCGCGCCCCTTTACGCACCGAACACGCACGCGATGCCGTCGGCCCGACGGACGCTGTAACCGACGCGCCTGGACACCGAACGGACGACTTTTTTGCACCTGTGCGGCCACCATGCGAAGGAAGGAGCCCGGCCTGACCATAGCCATTATGTACATCGCCACGATCATCAGTCAGGGTGAGTGACAAATGATGTCCTGCGGCCCCGTAAAAGAGTTTAAACAAGCACAGGTCCGCAAAAAAGCGGGGCAATTGACGGGCGCGGATTAACAGGTGTCCGACGCGTGTGGGCCCCCCATCGCGCCCAATTAATCCGAGTATTTGTTTAATGAGCTTCGGAGACGATTCATTATAATAATGCGGAAAACAGGCAACTAACAAAGGGAATAAAAGGTCCTTAGCCCGCGTTAATTAGTGGACGAAAACGCCCCGTTGCGCCTTTATTAAGCTTTTCCAAATTATGATCGCTTCATTTCCTCCTGCGTCAGCGAACGCGGAAGACGGTTGTGATTCGGCAAACCTTTTGGAATTGGAGGTATTAAGAAAAAGGAAATCCAAAACAGAATTTTTTAGAAAGCAGTGGATGGTACAAGGCAACTTCGAGAGGTCTTGACCTGACTGGACCCAATTGGCAACATGTGAAACTAGTAGGAATAGAAGAGACAGAACTGATACGGAAACAAGAGAAATAGCTTATTAGTGCTCGTAGAGTGATGCACAGTATGTAGTGTATTCATTATTTCCTGGAATACTTAAAGTTTACGCGCGATTACAAAGTGAAGATAGGGGTCGAAGAATTCTACAAATATCTCCAAAATTGTCCCTTAACATGATAAAATCTTTCAAAGTCCAGTGATGACATATGCCTTTGGATTCGCTTAACGAGCTGCTGCATGAAACATTCCTAGTAAATGATAAGCAGGAGCAAATGAAGCTAATAATGTTTAACAAAGCAATTAGTTGGAAAATTGTTATATTTGTTTTAGTTTGTATGTTATTTCAATAACATATTAAAAATTAAAAATGGTGGAGGCGCCGGGTAAGATTTGTTTAAAAAATTCTAAAAAATATTCGCTGTGTCAAATTAATTTATGGTGACATTCGATGAAAGAGTGCCATCTTTTGATGTCCAATACACTAAAATTACCAGTTGAGAAGGAAAAAATATTGTATGTACGAAAGCCGTAATATTGTACTTAATCGTATTGCTTACTCCTTCAGCATGCCCCAAATGTATATACACAGTGATGTCAGATAAGTTGAATGAAAAGAGTGCCAACAATTGTCGGAGTGATAATGAAGTATGGCTAGGGAAAACCTTTGTCTCTTAGCTTGTGGTGAAGTGGATTCTCATCCTAGTAAAGTTCAATAATCCCATGGCCAGACACAGTAAGCTAAATCATCACTCATGCAATGTGCAGTGTTTTCTCTATGATGTTTGGACGCTTGAATCCAAGCATCGGAATTGGTAATGTAACTATTAAGATAGAACACGTTTTAGCGTTCATGATGTAAAATTATAGTTTTGTTAAAAAACCTTCAAAACGCATCCGACTCAAAGTTAAAAAAATTAAGTAAACTTATCTTAAACACGGACTACTTGTCGAAACAAAACTACAGGGTTTTCCAGTCATTCTTGTGTTTAGTTAGATACCTGTATATAATTACGAAAGATTTATCTTATTGTTGCAACCTAGTAGCACGTATGTATTCAAATGGGTCCCTACTTTTTTTCTGATCTAACCTATGTAGCTTTTCCCATAACAACAAATAATTTGTAGATAAGGCACTTTTATTTTTTATTAAGAAATAACTTGATTTGTACGAACACTTTTAGTAAAAACTGAAGTATCCATACTACTATAACCACTTCTTATTAGGGCTGATTCAATAAGATAAATTTATTGTTGTATGGGTCATTCGTCTGAAACAAATAATGTCCTTGTAAGACTATTCTTTTGTATGACAGGGTAATGAAATGAGGCACGTAAATATCTGCACGTGTGTTGATTTTATGTAGATTTTGGGTCTAACTAACGACTGTTTTCTTTGTAAATTTAATTCAGTTCAACTCAACTCTAGCATACTGTGGGGTTAAATAACAGAAGTGTCATCCATATAATTATCCCTTCATTTTAGTTTAAAATGAAAACTGTTAGTAGTAGTAGTCACTACTTCTTCATAGTTTTTCAAAAACTTCCACTTTAGAACTTCACGGTGAGCTCATTGCGTAGAATAACTTTTGTTCATAACAACTGTTGCTTTATAAAAAAAGTAAATTTCAAACGGCGCTCAGAAAATTTGGCTTTCGTATCACCTAATAAACTGCAAGTATTCACTCAGGAAACGACTACGTCTGTGAGAATATGGTGTAATAAGTACATTCCAATGAATTATAGGTCTTTTAATGCCCAACATGTTGAAGTAGGCATGCGAATATAGCGTTTACTCAGCGAAGAAGAAAACCTAAAAAAAACGCGTAACGATCTTTCCTTGACGTACATTTTTGAAGTAGTTTAATGAGCAGAACAAGAACGTAAACTAACATACAGGGTTTCTTTATAACAAAGAAGTACTAGTGCAAATTGGTGGAAGGAAACATCGGCATCCTTGACGAGACGGATCGGAGATAACCCTGCCGTTCTGATTCTTTCGGGAAGCGGGACTTTTAACGCGTGGATTCCTGAAACCGTTGTCAAAACATATTGATACATGTGGCACAAGGCAGAGGCTAAATTTTTGATTTATAAGTGAGATCAGAACGGAATTATGTGTTCCCGGGAAATATATATATCCAGCGCCCGTTCTTCGCGCAACTTGTTCAAACAACTTTATTCAGGGACACGGGCAAGACATTTTTTTAATATTTCGCGTTTCCGATTGCCGGCGGTGGTAAATCATCTCGGATCTCGTGGCGATATTCCTAAAAATAAAGCGACCATCGACTTTTACGTGACGTATCTGGAGTGCACGGATTCGAAATACCAACGTATTTACATAGCGCGCCGGCGGACGAACGACGTTTAAATTTATAAAATATTGAATGCCGGCACGCGACAGATTATCGGCGAATTACCATTAAAAACATCATTATGTTTGTGTAGCCATTATGTAGATAGGCTCACATTTAAAGCCGCTGAAAAATGGCCCGCACAATTCGATATTAGTTGCACGATGCCATGCAAACGACAAAATTTGTATTCCGGATCGACCCGTCTGCACATCGGTAGTTCCCCACGTTGCCCACCACGCTCTTATACACACCCGGCACCAACAAAGTCGGAAGAGTTCATTTTAACCGACATCCTAAGCGAATCTTTCGGATTAAAAGTAGCTCTGAGATTTTACGGCACTATTTTTCAAATAACAGTCGATAACCCTGAGGATGATAGCCGCAGTCACTGCCGAAACGTCCATCCAGCACTTAGCAAAAAGCTTTCAAAATGGTAATTTATTAAATAATTAATTTACACTACCTGGACAATAACTTTACAAATTATATTTCATTTAAAATGCCTGTGACGCTTGACGATTAGAAAATCTGAGAAAATAGTCAAGTTGATCCTAATTATCTATGGTCGTTCATTGTAGAACAGTCGAGAATTTCAGAATTCCTTCAGTATTATGTGCCAGATTATTTATTTACAAAGGGAATGTTAAATGATGATCCTTGAAAAAGAAGTCTAAAAGTTCTTAATAGAAAGTCAACATATTATGCATCGAAAAATTTTGCAGCGTAACTAGACAAATGCTGTACGCTGTGTAACATTTTGCATGATCATTTTTGTGTTTAAAAGAGGCAAAGCGATTTGTTAGGCACCGAGCGGGAACAGGCACGTGTTGATTGGTACATATTTGTGTTGGAAAAATATGACCGCGAGGTTTCAAAACAGGTGTTAACTTAAACGATTTCTGGTTGTACAATTATGATTCCGTAGCAAATGAACTGCCAAGTATTTGGGTGTTTGAAAACGACAACTGCCGACAAAGATTGTTTGCCGCTAGAGCTGTTTCCTTCAATGTTAGTGGTCTGGTTGCAAAAATTTTGCTAATAGATCGCAAAATCATTACTGCAGATTAGTATGCCTCCCTCAGGTATTCAGAAAATTGTGTAATGTCCACCTAAGATCAGTACTGCACTGCACTGCACTGCACGCTACATGCCGCTGTAAAAACTTCTTTGCATGAGTTGAGTTCAGCTGATTATATTAAGCATCTTACAACTATCTCCAGTTGCAAAAAGACAAACCCAGGAAACCCGTTCTATGTATTCAGTAATTGCACAATTTACATGGCTTATGGAATAGATTCCTGATACTGCTTATATCGATAGGTTGTGAACAAATGTGGGGCAAATACCCCTAGCGTAACCTAGCGGAATCACTTCACAATGGGCGGACGAGAACTATGCTAGCCATCGGTCCAGACAAGTCCTAATAACGATTGCATAAAATAACTATGGGAGCACGATAATATAATTAAATAATATCAGATCTGGTCAACCGGGTTATGTCATTTAGCTTTGACGTTCGCTGCAAATAGGTATGCACACTTGAAGAGTCTAAACAAGGACGAAGCTCGAGTCGTGAGATCCCTTGTATGTTAATTAGCAAATTTTTTGAAAAATTTAAACTATATAATAATGAATTTGGAACTAGAATTCTCTTAAAGTGTTAGGAATGGCAAAGGTATACGAAAAGCTGTTGCCTGCAATACACGAAATCCGTTTAGCTGATTGTCTCTTGATTTGGCTATTTATTATGAAGTTTATGTACCGTTCATTTTCTTTAATTGACACCCTTACCGGGATATTTTGAAATTGATTTCTATAACTATACCGTTTACTGCCGAGCCAAAATAGCTATATATGGTTTTGAATAACTACATACAAAATTTTCCTTCTTGTAGGATTTGAAAAATTCATTGTCTGCTAGTTGTTTGGAAAAATTATATCCAATTATATTCAATTGAAACTAGAGGAATAAGCTATAATTACAACTTTAACTGCCACTATTGTAGTAGTACTACCGGTAGTGTTATCTATACTCTCATGTATGTTCGCAGTATAGAAACGCTAAAGGAACTGATAAAATGATGAACAGAACATGCGATCAGCCATTTTTGTTTTTGCTTCTGTCGTAGTTGCTAATTTGTTGTTATGCACTAATTAAAGTTCCTTTTGACATATTTGTTTACGAAGCCTTGACGTAAAGTTGATTGTTACGAATACTAGGTTCGACAGCTGCGGATTTCTGACTTAACTCCGTTATTAAAAACACTAGTATCAAATACACAAAGTCTTAACACAACTATAGTTCAAAACAATACTGTTTTAACACCACTAATTCACTAAACCACTTTACTGCACACACTTAGCACTAAAACACCTGTTTCACTAACTCTTTCGCTCGCTTGATAATCAGTATTCGAATTCAGAACTCTCCGCGCTTCTCTCTATAGTCTATTTATACCCAGAAGCGACACCTTCCAGGTGCTTTTGAAATTTCACGAAATCGAATCCTCTGGAGAGTATCGACCTCGGTATCGACATTTTCCTACAATCTGTTTGTAGCTAAGATCACTGCTTGCAGTGTCCTACTACACTACATCTACACGCCCGTAACTCTCGTCCATATCTTCGCTACAAGCCACCCAGTAGAAACCTTTGCTAAAGTCCTGTTCACTCCCAGGTGAGCACCCGATGCTCCTCCATGTACCTCTTCCAATACCTGTGGTACATACTCCTTCGGTACTACCAACAACATGGTAACATGCCTCCCGTCGGTGCTCTCCCAAGCTCTCTTCAGTAGGCCGTCACCCGTAAAGATTCTTGATTTCTGGAAGCAGCTTGAAGCACCACAGTTCCTCTTCACGTGTACTGGTTTTCCACAGCGGTAGCAAGCCGGGCCAGGTTTTATTGCGTTCACTAATCTCTTAACAAGCTCTTGCATTGGATCATTCTCTTCTACCTGCGTGTCTGGTTCCTTGTACTGGCCACAGTTGGCAGCTGAAGCTTTATAAGCTGCCTCAATTTCTAAAGCCGTTCCTAGGGCCTCTCTGTAGTATCAGTATGTAGGTCAGCAGCAGCGCGTTCCTCACGGTGTCGTCCCTGATGCCATCAATAAAATATCGCGTTGCCATCTCCTTCAGAAGTTCAAGCGGAGTTGTTGGATTTGGCCTTACGTCTGCTGCAAAATCATGTAGAGTCTCACCTGCTTTTTGCTTTCGAGTCCTCAGCTGCACGCGAAACATCTGCCGCAAGTGTTGTTCTCCAAAGTGAAGTTCTAGCGCTGCAGATGGCTTCTGGTAATCCTCCCTGGCGACAGCAGGTAACACCTTAAGCAAATCCAGTGCAAGTCCACACAAGGCAAACACCAAGGCCGTAGTTTTTTCTTGATCGTTTCAGTTGTTCCCTTACCAGCTGCCTCGAACTGCATTTTGTAAGCCTCAAACGACAACTGTCCATCGTACGGCGGTGGTTTAACTTTGCTATTCCCAGTTCCACGAGTTTTCACTGTTTCTAGTTCTCTTTTTAATTTTTCGTGTCTTATTTTCAGGCTTCCTAGGACTGTAGTAATTTATCTCAGGATTTCCAATAGTTGTTCCAATTTTGTATCCATCTTGGTGGATTGATTTCTTGTCAATGGCATACACCTTCACTTGCAGTTGACTCACTTGACCTTGCCTTCCGGTCCTTCTCATTTCCTAAATACTGTCCGTCCGGGACACAAATCACTCCAGAAATCCACAATCCACTTTTTGACAGTAGTTGTTACGAATACGAGATTCGAAAACTGCGGATTTCTGACTTAACTCGGTTTATTTAAAACATTTGTACCAATTACATTAAGTCTAAACACAACTAGTTCAAAACACTACTATTGTAATACCACTAATCTGTTTGTAGCTAGGATCACTATTTGGAGTGTCTTACTACACAGCATCTAACGCCTGTAACAGAGGACGCTGATCCGCAACAATATGTCCAATACTGTCATGTTTTATTGCGCACCTAGGTGAAGCTTGTACTGGCGTGAAGTACATTTCATAATGTTACTGCTGGAAAATATGCGATCTACGGAATTCGATTCTGAATACTGTGTCTCGGAATTTCAGAAATACGGACAGCAACCAAAGATCCGCAAACCTTTAGTGGCGTCTTAGCTCGTTGGCATGGGAAAAATTCCGTGGGGGAGTACAGCAGCGAAGTTTCCAGTTAACCAGGTTGATTTAAAATATATGAAACAGTGGTACGCCGCACAAGTACGGGCTGAAAGTGATTACGGTGCCGGCGAGTTCCTTTCATAAGCCGGAAATCTCATATGTGCTCGAATTTGCGCTAAACAGAAAATAAGGATATTAGACCCGTGATAATTCCATACATTTCACTTTGGCGGAGGCGGTAGAGACAAAGAAAGCGCGTCGGAAACGGATTTTTAGTCGGTACGAGTAACTCTTTCGAAAGTGTTCTTTGTTATAATGACGCGCCAGATTATATGTAAATGGAGACAATGAATTAACAGCATTCGGCTTGCGGCTCGGGCGCAGTTTGCCGCCGCCTCAGTGCCTAACGAGACGCCGTCTTGGCCCGTTACTTACGCTATAATGTTAGGTCACAGTCTGTGAAAAATAATGCGGCCGTTTGCAGCACAGAAGGTTGGGATTAAGACACTTGATATTAATTTCCCAAGTGTACAATATATTTTATTAGTCGCTTCCCTCTCTCTCTCCGGCGGGGAACTCCCTGCAACGACGCTTAATGCAGTTAAATACCGAATGCATAAATATATATAAGCCATGCGAAGGACAGCCTGCCTTAATGTTTTAAGTTTTGATGGCGGCACGTAAACATTTTGCCTTTTTTCGCCAAACTCGCGCCTTTATTGCCCGCTCCTTTTAACCATTACGCCCCACGAATTTTATCAACGCCGTTTGCMCCACTTTTATTGTTTTAAGTACGTTAGTTCGCGGGCCCCCGACAAATTGGCTACATCACAAGATAAAGAAACTTCGGAAAATACGAGACACGCGCAACCGCACCAAATTCTTGACAAACACTCACCTTCATAAACTACAGTATATAACTTTGCTTTTAGTGCTGGGAATCACACCGCGGCTGGCCGGTCTCGGAGGGTTCTCTTGCGGCATGAACACTATCCAAACCATTTTTCTGAGAGCAGACAAATTACGCTAAAACATAAACTCCAAAGTAGAAGACAGGCGCCTTAATTACTTGGAAAACTCAAACACTTTTACGATCCCTTCAACTTTCCAGCGATCATTGAAAAAGTACAGCGTGTATCCAAACACACTCACTCGTACACTGAACTCATCATTTATACAGCAGATTATCTTGTCTCAGCTTCTAAATCAGCATTTGACAAGAAGTTCAACAACAAGTTCAAAAGATACAGTTTCAGAGGAGGAAAAAGGTTTGAACGATGTTCGATGAGGAAAAGCTGCAGGTTTCGATGAGTTATATCCAGAACCACTAAAATATTGTGGAACTGCTATAAAACGATGGCTCGACACAATGAACCATAAGATTCTTTTATCTCTCCTAACATGCATATGCCGCTGTTCACTGAACTCTAAAGTTGCGTCATAATGAAGTATTTCCATTACCATCATAACATATCCGAGAGCACAACGCAGGGAGACTGACGGAACTMATGATTTAAGCTGGTATCACTGTACAGCGTTGTCAAATACTTTTAGCTCATAGCATTTTGGTAGGCTTAAGACTGACAGTGACAACCGACACTCTGTTTTCACTGTGAGTGGGTGTCTGTGAGGTACTGGTGTATATAAAAAATATCCATTTGTAGCATTAGTTCTGATGTTGAACTTGGTATGGCTTGGTTTTCACGCAGCCGATACACCTGGCAACAATGAAGCTGAGTAACTTCACACTAATTGTAGACTCACCTTTAAAGTTTTGTGAACAGCAAATGCATTAAGTATGCTCAAAAGCTATCTCACATTAGGTTGGCAAACAGTCCTATTCCCGAATGGAGTCTCATCTCATCTGTGCTGGTGTGCCGCAAGGTTCAGTCCTGTGGCCCATCACCACCACTACATTTACAAGAGATGGAATTAACAATTTCCACAACGAAGCTATGTGTACAATCTAAACCTCTCGTGCTGTTTGAGAAATCCATATTCAGTGAAAATTCTCCGTAAACGTATGGGCTGGAATAATTAACAATGAAGCTATCGGACCACATTTTTAGACGGAAATTTGAACAGTGCAATGTACCAAGCTTTTTTGGAGAACGATCTAACCTACTGTTTGAGGACATTCCGCTTAAAATAAAAATGACTGTGTTCTTTTTCAATGGTGGTGTTCCGGCCCATTATGGAAGAGGTGTCACTTATTTTCTCAGTTAATAGTATCCAAATTGCTGGGTAGTTCGTGGTGGTCCCGTTGTTTCCCCACCACCATCTCCGGGTACAACCCACTAGACTTMTTCATGGGATGAAGACCTATTCAATAATAATAGGAAGCAACTCATCTAGACGATTCATGCAGCGCTTTATGAGATGAAAACAATACGGAAAACTACAACTGGGAAGGAGGACTCCGACGGAGGATTAAGTTTTAACAATTGCACTTCTATTAAAATAAACCACATTTTCTTCCTAAGCGATCTAGTAATTTACCACGGTATTTGACCATGCATGAAGTGTAAGAGCGTTTTGCACCTTGAAATTATTTTATATAGGCGCACTAAGACTATGCCGTATGAATTCTTGGTGTTACCTAAGTCGAAGTACATGACGCAGTATATGACAGATGCATTGACAGCATTTGCAAAAGAGGAATACAGAATTGATGTCTTCAACTGTGCTTTGGTGTTCGTAGTTGGTAAAACGTTTCTTGCGTAAGGGTGTTGGTTGAACAAGTGAAGCAGGCATTATCTTCATTACGCTGTCATTTGGTTGAAAGACTTGGACATTTTCTTCTTGACATGTTGCTTTCCGGGCTGGTTCCCACGTTGGTTATTTGATAAGGTCAAATAACCAACGTGTGAACCAGTCCGGAAAACAACATGTCATCGACAACAACCACGGAAGCCTTCAAACCATTTTCTTCTTTTATGTATGTATATGTATTTGATTGTCTGAACTTTAGAAGGCAAAATACGTGTTTCCCGCTTGGAACCAAGAAGATATGGACTACGGAAACCTCAGATCAAGTTGTATTTAATACTGAGTGTATTTTCCAACGTGAGCTCTGAACCACGAACCGTGCTATGGTTCATGTACCTACCAAGTCCGATACTTTTGTACGAAAAATTTAGAGTAAAGCGTCCAACGTGACAGAGAGCGAACGCAAAATGCTGCTACGGAGAGGGTTCGAACGTGTGGCGACTGGGAAGTGTATTGGGGAATATTACAAAGTAGTTTCGACATTTTTTAGCAGCGAGTTGAATTACGGCCGTCCGGACGTTATCTTTTGCACCTAATTGAACGCAGCGAGCTGGAATTCTGCAGTGGCGCGATATAAGCGGCAAGCCCGCCATTTGGGGCGAGTGCTTTCGTTGCGTCAGTTACATAGCTCCCGCGTGTTTGGGTACGCATCCCGGGTTAACGAAGAATTTAATTGTCGCTATCAGACACAACGGGTATTAAATTGAAATCGCACTCTAATAAATACATTCCAACAATTACAAGCAAGTATACCTCTGACATGCGTTAAATAGGGAGCGTATATTTGTGGTAGGCGAACCGGTACGTTGCATTCGTGTTTCTGACAGCCGCTTTAGTAATAAACCTATTGTCACAAATAATCGCCATATTAACCGGCGCGGTTGAGCCTTATTATGCATAAATAATGGCCCAAGTGCGGTCCCTGTTGTCACCACAACGTGGCGCGGTCTTTTTTGCGCCGCCTTTAAAATTCAAAGAGGCTGCGGACACCCTCGAGCATCCGATTAATTTGTGAAAACCCGGTGTAACTCGAAAATCAAACAAGCGACCGGCAACAAAAGGACGCCCGTGTAATGTATTATCAATCAAAGGAAATTTTTGGACAGGGGCGTAGTTCATTGTCCGTACGCCGCGCTCGATTTTAAGTAATCCAATAATGCGAATAGCGATCGATGCCATTTAATAATTATGAACGGGGAGACGTTCTCATACTCGTGATTCCATTATTTATTTTTTTTATCAGGTAAGAAAGGAGCCGTATCGCGCAAAAAAGGAACGGAGCTGCAGGTATGATGATTAAATTAAACCTTGGAAAATGCTATTAGCGCAAATTCTGACTCGCCGTCGAAGATAATAGCAATCGCGAACGAAAAACAACGCGGATTTCCACGCGACGACGCGCTCGGCCGGTAAGTTGTAACGCGTTATTATCTTCCGCGCAACATCCTCAATATATTTGGCGACAAATGTACGCCCGGGTAACCGCTATCGCGTGGGCCCAGAGTACACTTTATTCAAAACAAATGTTCCCACTGACATAATCTAGAGAGCGATATTGCATGTAGCAGCCGGGCGCCCGGCCAGGCGATATTCATAAATAATAAACTTTGTTAGGTACATTACTCTTAATTACGCACAAATTAATAACCGGATATCGTTCCGGTCGAATTAATACCTGGTGCTTCAAAGGGCCGCCAATCGGACCAAGTCCCATTTATGTAATTAGCGTCGTCGTTCCACAGAAATATTTCTACTTCGTTTACATGACGGTAACGACTGTTTTCGCATGCGGGACGTGTCAACAGATTTGAACCTCAGATGGAACTGGCTGGACGAGCCCCGATACTCGGTCCAATCTTTCTTATTGGCCGTCCGCTATTTGTAGCTAGTCACGTCCATTTATTTATTAGGGGCCTTGTTGTTGAAAGGACCCACACGTATTTTCTACTTTACTTCCTTACGACTAATAACAGTTACAAGCCCTGATCGAATCGCCGGCGAAAAGACTGTTTCGGTCGGAAAAGGAACATTTCTTGATAAAATGGACTGATCAAGCAATAATAGCATTAACAATGTTCATTACCGAATCTGCGAGCGATTTATAGGAACAGAAATACGTTTTGTAACAGACGATAGGGCCAAGTCGTGTTTACTTACATCTTAGATATTATTTGATTCAGCTCAGTAAACACTTCGAAAGTGCGACTTGACAGGCTTGTTTTTTCTATAGCCTTTATATCCGTCGAGCAAAGTGAATGTGTTGAACTTCAAAAGACGCATAATTCAATGCTTTTTCACGTACACTAATTACAAATAACCTCCGCGTATCAATTTTGAATACAAAATCGTTGAATGTTATAGAATATTTGTGCTGTGGATATGATCAACAAACTTTTAATGACGTGTTAAGATTAATCATGCAATTAATAAAAATACATAATCCGCTGCTTATCGTGCATAACTTGAGAACATTTGCTACATTTCTTGCCGGTGGAATTAATTTAATCTTGTAGTTATCATCGACTGCTGAAGTATTGCGCGGGTAATATGCCATATCTGGCCAAAAGTCTTAAGTATGGTCATTGTGATTTTTGCTAAGGATGGTGAGACTCTTATACGATTACGTTATTGGATCGACGTTGAGTTCAGACGGGACAATAAAAGGAGTAGATCGTATTTTTCTGCTTATCGTGAACAAAATCAAAATTTTCTTGCTAAACTCCGCCTGCCTTTATAAATTACTTCATGATTCAGTTCGACACCTTTTTTTATAGAAGTTACTGTTATTTCCAGCAACATCAATGCCATCTGAAGTAAACTAAGACTCATAGTCTTAATACCACAGACCTGTTATTATACTTTGGAGTAAATGTTCTCTTTTTTAAACAGTCTAAATCCAATGACGTTATTGCAAAAATGGAGAGCACATTTGGTCACGATGTGTTTGTCTTCACTGTTTTAATATTGATGAAACTCGTGTTGCTTTGGACGTGATGGTCTCATACATGTTCACAGTATATAAGGAGTGTTCGATGTAACAGTGTAGCTTCTTTTTAAATAGAATGTATCCTTAAAAATGTAAGTTTCAAATCAGAATTTGATGTTAAAGGGCGTACTACAACGACATTATTGAGCTTTGGCTTATGGTTGCCACTTTTACATCACGTGATTCTACAGTTGTATCGCTGTGGGGTCGTTTTTAGGGTAAAAGTCGCGGCCCGTGATATCGGCGACAAGGAGCACCGCATTGATTTCCAATAAAAACATCCACCCCGTGTAATAATCGCAAGAAATATTACGAGGCAACAACCTGAATATCTGACGATTCAATACGGCATATATTTTAACGCAACGTCGCCGACAGATGGCGCATTAAACAGGCACATTCCGCGCAGTAAACCTGTCGATAAAAGTGTAGCGCGTCGGTAGGAAAAAATCCAGCGGCCTCGCTGCCGCAAATAAAAAAAGCCGCGCGAGATCAAAAATTTAAGACGGTGGGGGACGAGAGCGGTCCGTCCCCCGTTTTTAAAAATGCAATTCGCCCCCGACAGGCCACCCTGGTTTTTGTTTAGATTCGGCGCTCGGCGTTTCATAACTATATGCCTGGCATTCGTTAATTTAATTTGTAATTAAAACGATACACGGGCTTCATGCTGTAATATGTCCCTCACGGGAAACGGATGGCGGCGTTGCCATCTACTKGTAAAAAATGAAAGAATTAGGGAGCCATCTGTTGATCTGTAGCGAGACTTCGGTAGATACTATGCTCTTTAAGGGGATCATTGCACTTGCTTTGAAATTATTGCGTGATTTGATTAATATGACAAATTTAATTCGCAAAATAAAATACTTTCATAATTCAAGTATTAAGCAGTTTTTCCAGTTTAATATTATTTAATTAGTTAAATAACAGCATCTACGCGCTTAGGATGATGATAAATAGTAGAAAGCTTTAAAAAAATAGCTATATAAGACTATCATCAGATTGGTAGTATTGTACGGAAGTGAGGTATGCACAGAGGGAAAAGMGGAACAGAAAATGCTACGAATATGGTAAAGGAAGGTCGTACGCAAAATCTATGGTGGTAAAAAAGTTGACAGTACATGGCAAAGAAGAACAAACAGAGAGCTAGAGGAGTTATTTGCGGAACCGAACGTGGTGCAAGTGATAAAGGGTCAAATACTGAGATGGTTGGGGCACCCGATTAGGATGCAGCAAAGTAGGATACCAAGGAAGATATTGGATAGCAAGCTAGGTGGGAGGAAGAGACGAGGAAGGCCAAGGACAACGTGGTAGCTGGAAGTGATGAAAGACATAAGTGATGGGGGTATAACAGACTGGAAAGTAAAAGCTAAGGACAGAAATAATTGGAGAAAGTCAATCAATCAAGCCATGGGCCTATTAGGCCTGGAGTGCTAATATACATATAAATAACAGCAAAATTGTCAACATAAAAAGAAATATTATAGGGCGGTGCCTTTAGGGCCTTATGTTTTCGTTGAAAGCTTACTGCCGCCTGTTATTTTGTTTATTACAATAGATCTAACAGCTTGCAAAATTTAGAACAAAGAATTATCGAGTACAAGTTACAAAGTGCTTACATTCGTCTCGGTCGGTGTTGATGTTGCTGGAAGATACATTTGTGTTAAATGTTTTTGTTTTCTAACAAAAAAAATATTTTTCTGAAATGTTTTTGTTATTTCATTATTATTATTATTATTATTATTATTATTATTATTTTACATCAGCATTTAGACAACTAAATATATAACAATAAAAAACATTGGGTAGCCATTTGATTATGATCTTGTTGCTAGGAAACCGTTGACGTTGTAATAATATTTTTGACGTAAGAAAGTAGAGAAAACCTGCTCGAACATTAAATATGAGATTTATGAATCCTGTTCCAAACTTTAGCGTCACCGTTAACACTTGTGGACCATTCGTGAATCTCGCTTGCCCCGTACGGGAAACTGGTAACGCCGATGCCATCTATTAATAAAATTTGAAAGGATGAGAGAGCCATCTATCGATCTGGATGGGAACTACAGTAATCGCGCGATAACCAGGGATCAGTGCAGGAAGGGTGTGTTCCGTCAGTCGGGCGTGATGTATGCATCGAATCCTCGATCCGCAATCATAAAGTTTGAAACAGTACATAAGGTTAACACGATTCGATGGTTTTTACGGCAATCCAGGGCGCAAATTTTACTAAAAATACAGTCGAGATGGCGGGCGGCAATTTTTATTTTATGGTTTGGATATAGGAATCGCTGAGTGTTCGCGTTCCGGCCGGATTTTACGTCTGGAAACTGTCTTCCCGATATTATAAATGCCGGTATAACTTAAAGCATCTCCGCTCGCCGTTTCCATCCAAAAAGGTGTGACGCCACCAAACGCTTAATGGTCATGCCCGCAAATAAAACAATTTATGTCCAATAGGACGTTACGGCGCGGTTTACGCGGACAAAGAGTTATAAATGTCAAGGGCCGCGATAAAATTTATTGGGCGGGTCCTCCTTCCACGGGAATTATTACATAAATCCAAACAAAATCTTACAGATTACGACGGCGGTTCGCCCATCCGATCGAATTAAATTTTAAAACCGGACCCACTGACCGCACGAGAGGCATAATTTACGGCTAATGAGGATGCACGAGTGCAGACCCTCACCCAAAGCGTCACTAATGATTGTTAACTTACCGACTGACGGTCAACATTCGGATTATCGGCCATCCGTGTCAAAGACGCAATTTTTTCGGTGTGCTGTGAGCTCTGAAAATGCAAAAAAAATTCGTTTCCGTGAACTTCCTGTCAGTGTGCAATGAAGAAAGCTATGGAACGTTAGGTGATCCAGTTCTGTGCCAAACTGAAAAAACCTCCCCCACACCCACTAAATGATTCTGGAAGCTTACGGGCGCAAGCTTCCGGGTGTATGAAGTTATTTAAAAATGGGTGGGAATTGCTGCAGGATGACTCTTATTATGGACGGCCTTCTATCAGCAGTGCGATAATAAAGTTTCTCGTATTAGGGATATTTTAGTACAAGTTGTGGAAAGAATGTTGGGATGAGAGACTCTTAGTATTCCGAAAGCCACTGTACACGACATCGTCAGTAATAAGTCACAAATGCGGAAAGTGTGCGCCAAGTTGGTCTTCAAATTATTGACTGATGAGCGTGGATCGCAAGTCAGCTTTTTAAACGGGTGCAAAAGACAGCTGGTTTTGTTAGGTAATGTCATTACCGGCGACGAAACATGGGTCTCTGAGTACGACTCGGAAACAAAGTACCATAGTTCTGAGTGACATAATTCAAAGTCCTCCCGTCTCAAAAAGGCAAAGATAAGCAAATTGAAAAATCGAAAATCATGTCCATTGTGTTCTTCGACGCCAAGGGTGTGATCCACAAGGAATTTTGCCTCAGGGAGAGTCAGTCAATGCTCCCTGTTATGTGCTCGAGAGAGTAAAAAAACAGGGTAACCCGCACTGGAAAGGAGATCGTCGCTAGCGTTGTCACCACAACGCACCGAGCCATACCGCCTTGCGCCTTGCAAAGTCCCACTGCCATGTAGTTCGGACTTATCTTCAGTAGACTTTCTTTGTTCCCGAGGATCAAAATCGTTTTGGAATCATTAAAGAAATTCAAACTGCCGTGATGAATGCTTTAAGCGCTGGGAGAAGTGTGTAGATGCTCAAGTACTATGAAAAATTTACTGAGTAAGAGAAAATACGAGCTTTATTGCATTATCTTCTGGACAAATACCGTATATTAATTTAAGGCCGAAGATCACGATGGTTTCATAAGCTTGGACCTATACCGGGTGTCTTGCATTATGTGGGCAAACTCTCGGAATTTGAAATTTAGTGTAAAAATAACACTATTTAACAGTATAACTTTTTAAAATAAGGCTTGCCTACTGAGATATTCACTCTTAAACATGGCGGGGGGAGAGAAATGATACATCAGTCCGCCCGCAGCGGTTAAAGACGACGGTCTGCTTTGGTCAATTTACTCTCTACCCCTACCCGATGAGGCCCAATAAGGCGAAACTAGTCGTAGGGTGAGAGTGAATTGACTAGGGCAGGTGATTTATTTCAGTTGTGCTGTTGTCCTTTAGCATTAGGTATGGAAAATGCAAATAGTAATATCACAAGCATTTCAATAGTTATAACAGAACATACAATATATAAAAAAGTGTTTTTGTCCTGAATAACATTCATTACATGCATCATGAAGTGAATAAAGCCTATCTGCCCTGTAAAACATTTTTTCTCTACTTTTTGTTCGTTGCTTGGCAATCATCATGCACATATATTCGCGTCATTGGGCAATAAAAGTAGAGTATAGTTTACTGCAGTATTCCAGATTTGTTTTTTATTTATTTGGTGTACAATTTTCGTCAAATTCATTGTCAAGCGCTAACTATTTCTTTAATGATTGTTTATTCTTTTCCAAACGTTTCTTTTTCAAATAGTATATTTACCACATCATGTGCTGTTATATTTCAATAGATATCTACAGTAAGATATCTCAGGCGGCAGAATATTGAAGTAGTTAAAAACATGCCGCATTAAACAAGTAAATTGGGTCTCTACTTTCTGTTTGGTAAATGTACATTATGTAAATTCAATCTTTCATATAAAAAGAGAATTCTCTTTGTTCTGCTGTATAATTATTGTTTACCTTTGTATATTTCAATTAAAACAAAGTTGTCGGTTTAATAAGTAGTAAATTAGTAATAAGTTCAAGGAATATCGCTTGATGATTTTCAGGAATCACCTTTGGGGTACATTCCGTGAATTCCTTCTTACAGGCAACGTGCTAACGTACAAGTGCAACACCATTTAGCGACAAAGGTAAAGCTCTGTAAATAAACAGAGCCTATTAGAAACTGTTACTTCGGAAAGGGAGGATGCATGGAATGTATATTATATAATTCTCGGAAGCACATGAGTTTACAAACATCAGCACCTTATTAAAATGTTCATTATATTTTAATTTTATAAACGATCATACCGAAAATAATTAGGAGCAACCTGTTGACAGGCTCTTCATAGGCGTAGCTAACACAATATTTTAGGGGGAAGGGGCTTAAGTCCCTCAAGTAGAAATATTAATAATAATTATTTACTATAAGTAATAAAGCATTACATATTGAAGATGACCTCAGTGGAGGCAGCTTTGACGATGGCAATTTTACCGTATTTCATAAAAATTTAAAGTCAATACGTATAAATAAATTATTATATTTAAACCTTGAGGAATATTTTTAGGGAGGCTAACGAGAAGTTTGGGGGGGGGGGCTTTAGCTCCCCCAAAACACCTCTAGCTACACCTATGCGGCTCTTAGAATTTTGCACATACTCAGAGCTGCGACAATACAAATTCCACCGCTCGTTTTTTTTGGAAACCTTGTCAGTGTGGGCATCGTAGCACAGAACCCCGATGTAGTTCGCGCAACTAAGAAAAGCTTGGAGAAGTCCTCCTTGAGGAATGTGTGTAGTGAACAGTTGTGGGTAAAGAACTCTTGGGCAACACAATTTCTTACTCAGAAAAAGCCAACACCCTCTGAATCTACAGCAACAAGCTGCCGTGGATTCCAGACAGTAAGGAAGCGGAATAAATATAGAAGAGAGATTATTTTAGCAACCTGTTGCCCCGCTTTTAAAAAATCATTCCCTTTCAAAATTCTCGAATACTGCGTAGCGCTTTTGTAGAATCCCTTTGCCGCAAACTTTCCGGATTCCACAGCCGTTCCGGGTTCCAGGACGGCTCCAAACAGATACGCGTTATTATGTATTCAGCATGTTTCATTTCGGTTCAACATCTGTCGATTTTGGATGGATGTCACGCGCGCTGAAAAAGTGACAATTTTTCATCCATCAAGGCCGTGGAGAAAAACAATTGCCTCCGTTATCGTACCATCGGAAGTTCACCGCCTGTCGGACGGGCTGCAAGTGGACGTGATCCAGATGCAGTTTTCAGATATATTTTCAGCGGAACATTCGTCACAGCGCGATGGATTAGAAAGCGATTTCATTGCGCCCTTTGCGTTTGCACAGAACCCTTTCTTTCAGCCACTGGATTGGCGTACTCCAATCAAAATTTATCACGCTGCGATGCTTCTAACCAAGTGAATTATGTACGGGTCTTGGTCGGATGCAAGTGCAAATCAGCACGTCCGCTGCAGAAGCTACACGTAAGTCCCACGTGGTCTTCAATTGCTACCGCGTGAGTAATTATTGTGTCCACGGGAAGTTATAATAAAGCGCTCCGCGTAAATTTTGTACTGGTTAATTGTGCACGAAATGAAAGCGTGCCTTCGTATTTCACCTGTGCGACAATGCAGCAGACAACCGTAATTACAACGCCGCTGCTGATTTACACGGCTCAGGCGTACGGCCCGTTTTTCTTAGTGGGTCAAAAAAGTCACAGCTGGGAGATTGACGGATGACAAGGTCGTATGTAGTGCACTTAATTTAATTGAAGATTGTCCGCCTCCTCCACTTGAATGTGTAATCGGTACCGTTATCTCGCACTCTTTTGTATTCACACTACGAGACGGACGTTCCATTTTCATAAGCGTTTTCCAATAAAATACTCATTAGGTGTTGAAAATCGGTAGTTTGTTGTTTAATAATTCTGCTTAATAACCGCGGCAATATTTTCAATGCGCAGTTTACCAAGTAATGGCCGTTTCAATCTGCTTTGCAACAAACAGATCGCGTCATGTTTGATGGATTTTGCCCACTAATACGGCGATAGCTTTGGTGTACGTTACACACTAATGCAATGTTACAAATTATGGATGGGCCATGTTTGTTCAATGTATCAATGTTTAAATCTATCTCGAACCATCCGCCTCCATTACCGGCAGTGACGGCGGCTCGAATTTTGGACGAACCAAAATTGATTGATTGTTCACATAATACTGCGAAATTTTCTTCTTCTTGCACACGCACTTTGTTGCGTTTAACGTACGAACCGTACAAAATTATTAGTTAAGGAGATTTATAGTAGCGAAGTCATCAGGCTTTTTAATAAAACAATTCAAAATACATCACATAATTAAACACTTGGCTTTAGTTCCATTATTTTTTTTATTGTAGAAAAACTCTACAATTGTTTATAATAATAATCATAATAATAAATAGTGACATCAAATACATATTTGTTTTATCAACGATTTCAAATTCTAAAGGATTCGAATAATAAACAATTTACAAATATCCCAAAAACAGATTTTATAGAATCAGTAAACTACATTGTTTACAAATAATTTCTAATTTAAAACCATTTTTTATAAACAAATTCATGGAGTAGCAATAGAATCCCCATATCAAGCAGTAGGTACAGCTTAATTGATAATGGAAAATCTAGAAACAACAATAGCAAGCAAAATTAATGAAATAAATCTATATACAAGATATATAGATAATCTGTTCTTATTATTACCAGAAAATAAAACGAATAAATGTTTAACAGTTATCACCCAAAATGACAGTTTACCGTAGAGGCAGAAAAGAACAGCACATTAACTATCTTAACCTTAAGGCCTTAAGCTACACAATACAACAAACAATAAAATTAACTAGTTCAGAAATTGGAAATGAAACTCTACACACCATAACTAAAATACTAAAGATTAATAATTATCACAGTAAGCTAATAAGTAGCTTTATAGAATAACAAATAGAAAAATTGTGCAATAGTATACAATACGAAAGACAAGAAAAAACACAAATATAACATACTTAGTCGTACTACATATATTCAACCCCTTTTTCAAAAAATTAAAAACAAAAACACGACTAAATCATTCTACACACTCTTAAAAACAAAAACACCAAACGAAACAAGAACACACACAATATATAGCATACAATGTAAATAAAGTAACAAACATTATACAGAACAAACGGGACAATATTAAAAAAAAACAGGATACAACAACATAAAAGCAATAACAAATACACAGCTTTTTACTTTGATAACATCAAAATTATTTTATTAATTAGAGTAACATAAACCTGAAAGACAATTTTTGGCAATGATACATGATTGATTAATTGATTAAACCAGCGTACGGTCAGCATTTCTGCCACTCCCGGATATACCGCCGGGCCGGCCGTCTACGTTGGGTTGGAGGCTGGAATGGAAAGGTTATATAGGGTACATTCACATTCCTTTAATGTTTTCTTGGTGCTGTCGACATCATTGGTCCATTTCAGAGTCGCTTGATTAATTTCTTGTTCCTTGTCATTATGGCTATTATTCTTCGTTCTTCCCTGACTTTTGAATTATMCMCCCTATAGCTGTTTTCCAAYTAAAGCACGGTCTTCTTCATTTTGGTTGGTGTCCGCTTAGCTCCTAGGCCTTCCTTAATATCTGGTCTGCCTCTCTTCTTTAGATGTGTCTCTACTATTTCATCACGTATGTCTATGCTTTTTATGATCGTTTTGCCATTTAAGTATTCCGCTGTGGGTGGTATGTATCTGGTTGAAGGATATTTTTGCTTTAGATTATTATTTTGTTATTTCTTGAGTTATTTGCGTAAGCCTGCGTTCGCTCTTCTGTCCGTTGGGAAATGTACACCTACTATGCTTCCGTCTTCCAGGTTTTTATTTACCACTATTGTGTAATTTATTGTATACACTTAACTAGATACACGGAACTACTTCACTATAGCGACAACAACAATAACAGTAGTAACCCAAACATAAGTACATAACACTAGAACACATTGTGAATTATACTCTTAGAATTTTATGTAGTCGAAACATCATATGAATACAAGTTGTTTAATTTAATACAACCAGGAGCCAGTACTTACGACTACAAACTCTGGAAATATTTAAAGTAATGTACACTTAACAATCAGTTTACAACATTACAAGAACAAGCACATTGAATGCAGACGAATTACATAGCGATTCATCAGACTTGTGTGGACTGATAGTAAGCAGATGTTTTTTCAATGCCGCCTCAAATTTCTTTTGAGGGATTCGCATCAGTTCATCTGGGAGGTAGTAGTAAATTTTTTGTTCCACTGTACTTAGGATTTTGTTGGGTGCTCTGGTGTGGACATGGCGTCTCCATTGCGTTTATTTGATGTCTCGACTAAAAACCATCCACAGAATTCTGGCCTTTCTTCTTCTGACTGTCCTGAACTCACTCCACTGGTTGTGCTTTGGCCATAAAATTACATTTGCTTACCCCATAWCTAAAAAATGTGCTTCATAGTTATGTTTGCTGCTTATGAAGCTTGGTTTTCACAAATTTGGTGGTGTATCTTTATCATTTGAAAAATTCCTTGCATTTCTTTGTTTGTGCCGCTTTACATGCATGAACGTTGACATTAAAAATTTTTGCTCTATGAAAACCTGATATATTAAAAATCGAACAAACTTTTTCGGTATCTGTCGAGTTCCGACATGGATTTCCTATTGAATGTTTATCTCGTTCAAAATATTGAGTAACGCAATAATTGTTGTAGCTCTGTTTTCTATTGGTACAAAACAATAGCCTTTCAACTGCTAACAATCCATTGCATAATCGGCTAGCCCTGTTACCATCTGTTGTTTAATCAAGCTGAGCTGAGATAAATTTTACACAAAGTTATGGCAAAAGTTTTTCCTTTATGTCCTTAGATGCACCGTTAGTTAAAAAGCAGCAGTATTATTTTGTAGACGTGTGGATGGCAGTACCATAATTTTACCAATTTCAATTGTAACCAACGATCTGAGCCTTTTGATCCTGGCTATTTGATATCAAACTTTATAAGAGTCTAACAAAACTTTTTCGTTTACAGTAAAGCTTTCCTTGAGTAAATTTTGCTTTTTTGTAGATTTTACTTTATTTGTAAATAAATCTCGAGGTTTCTTAATCTATTCACTATAGTGATCAAATGTCGTTTAAGTTTCTTACATTTATGCTATTAACTGCCCGACAGGCCTTTCTTCGTCAATAAGGCGAAAGGCTAGGTTAACATTACATATGCTTTCAAATGCGCTTCTAGTACATTCAAAGCCGTTAGAAACTTTTACTAAAACGATAGTTGCCAGTAAAGTGATAACAAAGAGAAGGGTACATATACGAAGAGACTGAGAAAAGATATCTCATTCAAATATCCACGAACGTTGGAAACCATACATGTTCAGAAGGACACGCAGCATTTTCACTATTATAGGAAACAGGCGAATAAGTTAAGGTATAATGTGTTTTTAGCGCAAGAGCTGTAAATACTTGACCGTATTCAAATTTCCATCGATGAAAAAAGGCCCAATAATGTAATCACCGATAATACCACACCAAACATTCGCAAGCTACTTTCCTCGCTCTCATAACAACCTTTGGACGTCCTGGTTTTTGACAATTTTTGACACCGCCGGTTTCGTCAAAACTTTGCAATGTTTTAATAATTGTTGATCTGGCAATTCGTTCACTATCTTCATGAATTACATTGTAGAGTGAAACTACTTCTGAATAACTTTGCCTTTTATCTCCATAACCAATCATCGTCAAAATTTCGATGCGATCATGTTTAGTTAACTGAGGCATTGCGATTGCAAATAACAAAGTGAATGAAAATTATCACCAGTTGCGAGGAAAATGGAGAGTTTTTGTTCTTACTTAGCGATAACAAATATGGTTGTTATCCCGAAGTTTTTTACAAGACCCGAGTTTGTTATCACACTTTTCTCAACTCGGCAGCAATAAATTGTACAAGTGTGATACATTTTTGAAATCAGGACCCCCTCTTCCCTTAAAAAAATTCAACTTGCGCCCATATCTCGGAAACGAGAGCTGACACGGAGCTGAAAAAATTCCAGAAAATGCATTTTATGAAATATCCTGCTGGTTCCATACTTTGTATATATAATTGATAAGTAATAGATGTGTGACAAGTTCGGCAAATCAGAAAAGCCCCAGTACATTCAGGAGTTGATAGTGTAGCCAAAAAGTTGCGAGACCCGCGTCGTAATTTATTTACTGCGGCGGTACACACGACTGCCGGAACTACACGGATCGCGTAAGGCCGCCGCGCACGCAATACTAATGAGAAAGGGCCGAATTTGACACCTGCTGCCGTTAGTTTTCCATCGGTCCCTGCCGGAATGCACTTTGGTCTGGTGATGGATGCGAACGCCCTGCAACGTATCAACAGTTTTGTTCCCTCCGCGCGAGTGACGTATGGCGGGGCACCACGCGGCATATGTGATGCGGGAGCGACCAGGTAGATAGGATAATGCGGAAGGAATGTTCATGATAAATAGGGAGTGGGGACAAGGAATGGGTTAAGCAGTGGAGAAAATCGCGGTCCTCTTGGAAAGATAAAATGACCAGCTTTTGCCATGAAATAATAAATGACACCGTTTATCGCTTACCCGGCGCCTCCACCATTTTTGKCGGTTACCATGAACATTTTGGAAGTCTTGATTCGAAAAACGTCCCTATAATGAACATTTTAATAGAAAAATAAAACGACGAATTACACACAAAGATTTAAGCATGACGATATGTTCAAAACGAGACACGCGTGCATTAAAAGCAAAAGAAAGAGTATGGATGATATGTTAAAGAGCAAAAAATGGACAGAATCGCACAGTTGTGGAAATATAACAAATGCCATAGTGTATATCATTTGTGAGCTAGATATCAGAAAAATGTACAAGGTTACGGGTAATCTGTTAACAACGAATTAAAAGTGAACACTTGCTTTTTCAGGAATTGCTTTAGTTGGCAGTTTTTTTTTTGGAATGTATCAGTTCTAGAGAACTTGTATTGCGAATCCAAACCCCCGAAGTCTAACTTGAGCAGTAAAGAAAGGAGTGCTATAAGGGAACTAAAGAACAACCCGAACCTGACAGTATTACCGGCCGACAAAGGCAACGCCACCGTCATCTTGGATACCATGGACTATATAACAAAAGTGAGGAAGATACTCGATGACCAAGTTAATTTTATTTTTGCGTTTTTGACTGGTTTTGTTCTAATTGTGATTTAAAAAATATATCTATTATCTATCTATACATCCATACATACATTCGAATCGTTTGCACAAGTAAATTTCGAAGAATACTGTCTCTTTTTCAGTTTTCTCGAAATTTGGCGCACTTTTATCTAAACGCTTGTTGAACAGTCCACATATTTAGGACGGTTACTCTTCTATTTCATCGTAATGTTGAAAAGTATGAAAGAACTGTAAGACGCATTCGTTTAATTGCGAGAGGGTTATGCGGCAGTTCGGGAAACATAGACCGGCTGATTTCTAATGACTCGCTACCCGTCATAGCATCCTGGGGCCGCACTAGCTCTTGTGTATTATGCTGTGGCCTGATCCGTCGACCCAACACCATGCAATATAAAGTAAACAGATTAGTTTATTATCCGTTTATACTCGACTATAATATCTTTGGTCAACAATTCCCGATATAATTAATGTAGAGATTATTATTCGTCGTGGTACATAATATTACAGCGTTCCAGTGGCCGGCGTAATCTGACACCCCMGAAAAGTCCACAAGACCAGGGGTGCCCAAAATGTGGGCGGAAAAGCAAACACGACGCGACACTCATGTTGGGCTTGTGTTTTAAATACTGCACGATATTTTGACGAAAAGCGCAGCTACCTGTTGAGCAAAGATTAATTTACAAGTTAGCTAAAGATCACGAGGGGCCCGCGGAACGTTTGGCAAGCACCGGCGCGGGCAAACAGTGAAATTACCCCCATCCGGAATATTTCTTTTGAAACGGTTTAATTCCCGGCACGCTCGAATTCCTCATCCCCCAAAGTTTCCCCCCTCCCCCCGGGATTTATTTGAAGACGGACGGCGCCTTTGATTCCTATAGACGAAATTTCAACATACATGCACTGCTCACAAAGCGCGCCGTCAGACAATACACAGCCCGATGTTTCTTTACATTTGCCCCTTCATTATCCGACAGACTTAATGCATCTGCATTTTAATAAAGTTTGGCCTTTCAGCGCTCCACTCGGGCGGGTTCTGTCAGTGGGAAGGCCCCTGTAGATGCGATATGCCGTTGTCTAGAGATTAAAACCGCGTGAAGAACGAAATAAGCAAATCGAGAAATTTTCGGATGCTTGCGGTTTGTGGAGGTCTAGATTAATCCTCGAATGACAACAGACGTTGTGTAGTGCAGGGTTAGCTTCACAGTTCGTTTGTTGTAAGCAATAAAACTCAACAATATTTCGGAACACGTTATTAACTTTTTCTATCTTGTCTGTTTCAAATATGCAACTGCATTTTGTTTCTTGGAAAGTATTTTTGAATACTATAACTTGCAAGTCTAGATGGCATTTAAGCAAGACGTACGTGTTAGCAAACACATGAAATTAGCGTTTTTCACTGATGAGCGTCAAAAAAACGTAAAAATTGTTGATGAGCACTTGGCGTTTATGTTTTGCTCCAAAGACTGTCAATAGTTGCTGAGTGTATACAATATTACTCAAGTATATCGAAGTCTCCTTTGAAGTTTACCGGATCTGATCAGGTTACTTGTGTATGATGCAGCAGCTTCAGTAAGGAGGCTGTGATTTTTATTTTAAGAGTTAACTAGGGATTTGATGCTAAATCAGCAAATTGTTTAGTTGTTCCAAATTTCTGGATCGGTTTCTGGAATTGCAAGCTCAATGAACCCTTGAATTTGTAAAATTTCGATCTCTAATTCCACATACAAAACAGTTCGAAGTACCCAACCCAAAAACGGTGCTTAAATTTTCCTGGCATGCTCTCTTTTATTTAGAAAACACATTATTAGCCCAAGGGCTCAATTTTGCTATTGCCTTCACTATTTCCCTCGACTACACGGTTTTAACAAAGAAATTTCACTTAGGCCTCTCGTTAGCACTATTCATTATTCCATCTATAACATCGTCAAACTCTTGTTTAATCTTCAGACAAAACTACACGTGGAAAAAATCTTCACATGTTCTGAACTTCCTCCAGAACTCACTCTCGACCTAGCGGACATTCTAATCAGCTTCAATGTTTCATCATTATTTACAAAATTCAGTTTCAGAATTCGTGACAATTATCGGTTAAATATATTACCGGAAAAATTTTTCACTTCCACATATTTCATATTTCATGGTTACTTTTACAAATAAATTTGTGGTACACTTATGGGTTCCCATTTGCCCTGTGTAGTAGTTAACATACTCATGAAAGCCTTTCAACGCATAGTCTTGGAGTCATCAGATCTGAAATCTAAGACAATGCTATTTCCAAAGCGGAAGCAGTATAACCCCAAAACGATCAAGTTTGATAAAAATATGTTAGCTAGGTTTTTTCCTAAATTTATAATTAATAAAGAGTTAAATTCAATTGCTTTAAAATTTTGTGTTCCTCAATGAGATTTGAACATAAGTACTATCAATTATTATTGCTTGTTTTCTGCAGTTGATTCTTAAGAAAAGTAATGCCGAATAGGAGGAATTTCTGGGCATACTCACCTATTTGTCTCTGTCTGGCTAAATTGCCATAATGACAAGTGGTTAAATCTGGCGAAAAATACTAGTGTTTTTTTTAAATTTTTGTACGTAAAGTTTGCCATTAATAGAGTCAGTTGTGATAAATTCCTTGCTTTTTAGACAAGATGTTTTGGGGAACTTTTTGGGGAATTTACTTGTATATTTGTATATTGCGTTGCGCTTACTGTCCAGGAATTTTATTAAAGTCAGCAACACAAGTTTTATCATCCATGAGGCAGCAGTGAAATTTTGTAAAAAAAATACAGCTTACGGACTGGCATTTTAACTACGCTTTCTTTTTCTGGAGCTTTGCCAGGCATTTTTTGAACTTTTTATGTTTTTAATCAGCATTAGTCTTAACTTTATGAAGTGTAGTCTTTGTGGCACCTAACTTATCAACCACACTTGTTCAGATAAGTTGGGATTGTTCCTGTTGCCAGTTTTATTTTTAACTTAAAAACATTTTTTGCCCAGAACCTTATTGTTTTGTTTCGACCGTGAGCTTCGTTCTTTGTAAACTTCTCGAAACTTTCTTGCTACTTTTACTTTTAAGGTAGGAGGTAAGGTAGGACTTAAGCAAAATTGCACCGGGACGTTCGGAAGGGGGGTGATATGTAGCAAACATGAAAACATCTGTTTTTTTTCCAAAATACTGTCAGTTGCATACGTTTCTTAACCATACGTTTCCCAAAATTTTAATAATAGCCCAATAAAAGATGAACAGGTACGAGTCTCACAAAATATTAAACTCAATTTGTCTTGGTAACTTTTTATAGAAAGTAAACAAGTAAAATATAGGCTTGAAGCAATTTGTTCAATTGTAACGTTCAGACGTCATTGACACTTGTCTGAACAAACTACTATGGAGCATGCCCGCGCAATGCGAGAAGAGCAAAAGCTAGTTATGCCAGTGTTGTCCAAGCTATTTGAGCGGTATTCATATTTCTGTTAGCCTGTGCAGTTGGTGTCGAGTTATTAGTATTTATTTGCGAAATATAGCTTTCTAATTCAAATCACGGATAGTAATGGCCAAGTAATATCTAATTACCACAAAAATATGTTTTTCTATCTCTGAAGACCTTGAAAATTTACTATCTCTCTTGAATAAAACTAATAACCTTCAAAACGATCTCGAGAATATTGAAAATTGGTGTCTGGTCAATAGGTTGTGATTAATAGGCTGTGTTGAAGCTTTTGTATTTTGCGTATGTACACTCAAAATTAGAGTATTGTTCCGTCGTATGGGCTC